>SKCR01031119.1:0-126927 GCA_019454045.1 Zanthoxylum bungeanum
TGGGAGACTCAGTCATCAGAAAGGTAGATGGAATGGACACTGCCATTCAACTCTGGGGTAAACTCGAATCTCTTTATTATGTTGTTTCTGCTCCAAATTTAGTTTTCTTGAAAGGAAATTTGTTTAATTACAAGATGGATACAATTAAGTCTATTGATGATAACCTGAATGAATTCACGAAAATGACTCAAATCCTTAAAGGAACTGACCAAGCTTTAGGAGATTCTAGCGAAGCTATGATTCTATTAAATTCACTACCTGAAGAATATAGTGTCGTTAAGAACTCTCTGCAGTACATAGGAGTTGTATTGAGGCTAGACTTGGTAATATCTGGGATAAGGGCTAGAGAGTTAGAACTTAGAACCAGTAGAAGAGGTGGAGCGAACCTATTCGTGAAAGGAAAAAATGACAGGAAATTTAATGGGCCGAATAATCATCCACCTAATAATCAAGAATCTAAAGGGAAGAAAAAGAATAAACATGATAAGAATAAGAACAGTGGAAAGAAGTGCTATCATTGTGGGAAGATGAGACACCTTAAAAGGAATTGTTATAAATTCATTATGGAACAGAAAAATGAAGGCAGCGCTACTGTGGCTGCCGAAAAGGGGTCGATTTGCCTATCTGAGGCATTGACTGTGTCTAGTGATCATATTAGCAGAGAATGGATTATGGACTCAGGGTGTTCCTTTCACATGAGTCCGTATAGGGACTGGTTTGTCAACTTTAGAAATTCTGACCAAGGGACAGTGTATATGGGTAATGACAATACTTGTAGAATACAGGGAGTCGGGGACATGACGCTCAAGCTCCATGATGGTAAAATTAGGATCCTTACTAACGTTAGATATGTACCTGATTTAAAACGAAACTTGATATCACTAGGAACTCTAGATGAATTAGGTTTTACATATAAAGCTCACCAAGGAAATATGCACATATCTAAGGGTACAAAACTAATCCTAACTGGTATAAAAAGAAACGGACTGTATATTCTAAATGATAAACATGTATTCTCGGAAAAACCCATTTATGATCTAACTTCTAATGTTGATATGACTAATATTTGGCACTTGAGACTTGGCCATATAGGCCAGAAAGGCATGCAGGTACTCAGCAAGCAGGGACAATTTAGAAAGGACCAGTTGAAGCCATTAGAGTTTTTTGAGATTTGTGTGTTGGGCAAACAACACAGACAGAGCTTCCCAACTGGAATTCATTTATCAAAAGCCAGCCTAGAGTATCTATATTGTGATCTATGGGGACCAGCCAAGGTCCAGACACATGGGGGTAAGAAATATTTTCTCTCTATTGTTGATGATTACAGTAGGAAGATATGGACATTCTTACTAAAATCAAAGGATTAAACTTTGGTAAAATTTAAATAATGGAAAGTTTTAGTAGAAAATCAAACTAGTAACAAAGTGAAAGTCTTGAGAACTGATAATGGCTTAGAATTTTGTAATACTGAGTTTGATCAATATTGTACTAGTGAGGGTATCCTGAGACATAGGACTGTGAGACACACCCCTCAACAAAATGGAGTTCTGGAAAGGATGAATACAACCCTATTAGAAAATATCATATGTCTTTTATTTTCTTCCGAACTTCTGAGGCCCTTTTGGGGTGAGGCCCTCAACACTGCTACTCATTTAGTTAACCTTAGCCCAAATAGTTCAGTCCAGTTTAAGACCCCAGAAGAAATCTGGTCTGGTAGAACTCAGAAGCTTGCCCACCTTAGAGTGTTTGGCTGTGAAGCTTATGCTCACCAGTCCATAGGTAAACTTGAACCGAGGTCATTTAAGTGTGTTTTCTTAGGATATCAAGAAGGGACAAAAGGGTATAGGTTATGGGAAATTGAGTCACCTGGAGTCAAAATCATAGTTAGTAGGGATGTTATATTCAATGAACTCTATTTTCCATGTAAATCTACTAACAAGAATGCAGGTGCCTTAGAAAAGGTCTAGCAGATTTTGATCTTGCAGGTGGAGCTCAGATACAGGTGGAGCCAGACACATCAAGGACCACTGATCAAGTTGGTGACAAGCCAGTCACAGAGACATCTGAGGACACCCAGCCTAGGAGTAATAATCCAGAGGAAAACATAAATGAAGTGGCTGAGGTATAAGAACAAAGTGAAGAGGACACAATGGATCAATGGATCAAACTGAGCAGCATGATGAAACACCACAAGACACATTGGCAAACTACCAGCTAGCAAGAGACAGAAGTAAGAGGCATGTAAGACCTTCTACCAGGTATGATTACTCAACTAATGATCTGTATTTCTGTGCATTAATATCAAGTCATGAAATAAATGGAATAGAGCCTGCTAGCTTAGGAGATGGGCATTAAAGTCTACTCACAAACCTGAATGGGAAGCGGCCATGAAAGAAGAGATGTATTCTCTTAGGAAAAACTAAACTTGGACTTTAGTTCCTAAACCTAAAAACCAGAAGTTGGTTGAGTGTAAGTGGTTGTTTAAGGTCAAAGAATGACTACTGCCTAGTGACCCTGTTAGGTTTAAGGTCAGACTTGTAGCAAAAGGATTTACTCAAAGGGAAGGGATATACTATAATGAAATTTTCTCACCTGTAGTTAAATTTAAAATTATTAGAATGATGTTAGCTCTAGTAGTGCAGTATAATCTTGAATTGGAATAGTTAGATGTGAAAACTGTCTTTCTACATGGAGAATTAGAAGAGAAAATTTATATGTCTCAGCCTGCAGGTTTTATAGATAAAAATCATCCTGAGTATGTTTGTCTGCTCAATAAATCCTTATATGGTCTTAAACAGTCACCTAGGCAATGGTACAAAAGGTTTGACACATTTGTGCTTAGTATTGGATTCGTAAGAAGTAAATATGATAGTTGCTTTTATTTAATGCTTAATGATAAATGTTCTGTATCCTTGTTATTGTATGTTGATGACATGCTTCTAATCTCTGAATCAATGAATGCTATTAACAATCTTAAGAAGCAATTGAATGGTGAATTTGACATGAAAGACCTAGGTAGTGCAAAGAGAATCCTAGGTATGACCATTGATAGAGATAGAAGTAAAAATTGCTTACATCAGTCCACATATTTGCAAAAGGTAGCATCTAGGTTTGGGGTAAGTGGCTGTAAGCCTGTTAGTCAGCCTTTTGCGAGTCATTTTATTTTGTCTAAAGCACAAAGTCCTGCTAATAGGTCTGAGATGATTAAAATGGAAAATGTATCTTATGCAAATGTTATAGGTTCTGTGATGTATGACATGATTAGTACTAGACCTGATTTGTCATATGTTGTATCTTTGTTGAGTAGATTTATGTCAAATCCTGGTGGTGCACACTGGAGTGCTTTGCAGTGGTTGCTAAGATACATAAATACAATTGTTGATTATGGCTTATGCTTTAACAAATCTAACGCTTTAGTCTTGGTAGGGTATGTTGATTCTGATTTTGCAGGTGACCGAGACTCAAGAAAGTCAACTACAGCATACTATTTCATACTTGGTGGAAATTGCATCAGCTGGAAGTCAAGCCTGCAACCATTAGTTACACTCTCAACTACCGAAGCTGAATACATAGCCATAACAGATGTGTTCAAGGAAGCCATTTGGCTTCAGGGTATCTTAACCGAAATACAACAACTGAATGGTAAGACAGTTGTGTATTTTGACAGTCAGAGTGCAATACATTTGAGTAAAAATCTTGTACATCATGAAATAACCAAGCATGTGGATGTAAAATATCATTTTGTGTGGGAAATCATCTCAAGTGGTAAGATTAAGATCGAGAAGGTCCCAACTGAAGATAACCCATCTGACATGGGGACAAAAATTGTGACTGCCACCAAACTCTCCCACTGCATGAAGCTGTTGCATGTGGGGGTTGGATGACCTTGCAGTCGACATGAACAATGATGGAAGTAAGTGAGTTTGATGTGCTAGCTTGGCCCTAATGTATTCTAATATATGGTTGGGAGTGATGAATGTTTTTGGCTTCAAGGTGGAGATTGTAAAATGTGAAGCCTTTATCCAGCCGTTGGATGATGGACACGTGGCGCAATCCATGCCGTTGTATTAATTACTTACTTTTGCTCATCATATATAAAGGGTACTAGGGCTTGAGAAAAGAGAGAGTTTTTGTGTTGTTTGCTTATCAGTTTTCTCCTATTATTGTTTTGGCTAATTGGTTGAGCCATATTCATAATCCAAGTTTGTGTGATCTTCAAATTCAGAGTTGAGATTGACACTATTAGAGATTATGGTTTATCTTGTGAGTGTTAAGTAATTGGGGAAAATTGTTGTTGTAAACGGATTCAAGATTCTTGTGTAATCTTGTGATTGATTAGTGCAGTGAGCTCATTATTCCGGAGTTCAACGTGGATGTAGTCTGAAATTGATTCAGGCGAACCACGGAAAAATCTTTTTGTTCTTGATGTGGTTGATTGTCTATTGTGGGTTAATTGCTTCCGCTGAAAATTTTGTGCCATTCGATTGAAGATCCGGGCGTGGTAAACAGAGGGATAAACTTAACAAAAGGTTTGACATGTGAAAAGAAACAGATAAGAAACAACCAAAAAATGATAAATAAATAAAAAAAGTCAGACCTGAAATCTGGCTCTGATACGCAATTGATACGAAAAAGAAGAAACTCGAACCAAGATCCCGTAGACCCTCAAAGAACTTGTCCTTGAAAACCCTTGGAGATAGCCTCGGATGAATTTTGCCAGCAAAATGGACCCCACAAAGGATGCCAACCCTTTGATGAGTCTTTGTTCAATCACTGAACGTTGATAAAATTTACTTAATCGCAAGAAAGTTACTATTCACGCACTAAAAATTTGATCATTCATTAAGAGTTGTTTTTGAGTTTAAATAATGACATACTCAAACCCTAAGAGAGTTAAAAAGTCTAAAATAGCCTTAAACTACTCATTACCAACTAAAAGCCCATAACTCCTAATTTCTAGTCAATTTTGAACTCATAGTTAAAGCAAATAAACTAACTCAAATAATAAATAAAAACGGTCATCCACGTTGGTTCCATACATGCAAATAAATAATAAATAAGCCTAAACAAACGAAATCGATCCATGCTGCTCCTCGATAACTTGGTCAAGTGTAAAACTCTTGAACCCTCTTCCTTGAAGTCCAATTAATCTCGAACGTGTTTATTCAATTCAGCTACATGACGTTGGGCCAGACCTGCCATAGCGTCCTTGATCTTCTAAGCTCTGTGTCTTGTAATTCATCCAACTGGTACATGGATTGGATCAATTGTAGTATGAACCGAACCAGGTGCAGCTAGGATCACATCACTTGAGTTGCTCTCGTCACAAGTTTATTGGCAGGAAAATAGCTTGGATCAGATTTGGGTGGCCTCCTTATAGTGACTTATTTGGGATAATTGAAGGAACTCTAGGCCTCCACAACTCACGTTGATTTAATAATTCACTGCATATTATTAATAATAATTCCCTTTAAATAGAGATTAAGAAGTGTAACATAACACAAAGTCTATTGGATATGACATATATTTATTAACAACTAATAGCAATTCAACATTATCTCTAAGTCCATTGGATATGCAATATCATTGTTAACAATTAATAGCAAGCCCTAATCCTCTGTCACAGCAGCCTAACACATAGACAATCCACAAATTCCGCCGGAAGGTTTACAGAGAGTACAGGAATAAGGAATCCCTGTCAATAATTATATACAATGTCAAAACCTTGATTCAGAGCTTCTTGGAATGTTGTGTTTTCAGACGAAGGGTAAACTCGAGAAGATAATCTTAACATTTAATTTCACGGTTCCTGAATCAAAAGAAAATTACAAGCATCTTACAATTGAATTCTGGTCATCATGTCAAGGCGTTGAAATGGTGGAAGAATCTATTGGTGGTCTTGAAGGAGAAGATGCGAAAGGCTTTGGAGGAATTTCCAAAGCTTCAGTGCTGTTTTGCAACATCTCTATTACTCTATTCATGGACGGCCTATCCGATGGACGACTCTGTATGCACCACAAACCAACTACAATCATCCTCTTGGCAATTTCATTTTCCTCGCTGCTTTCAATTCCAGGAACTTTAAATTCATAATCCCTCTCGAAATGCTTGTAAATCCAATGCGGAAAATATATCTCGCTAGAAAGATCAGCTCCAGTATTTTGTTTGTTCTTGAATCCAACCAATTCCAGAATCATCATTCCGTAGCTATATACATCAGACTTGTGTGAAACTTGTCCAAAGTTTCTACTAAAAACTTCTGGAGCAATGTAGCCAATTGTACCTCTAGCCTCCATCATCGATACTATACTCTCTTTCTGAAGGCAAAGTTTTGCCATTCCAAAATCAGAGATCTTAGGACAAAAATCTTCGTCAAGAAGAATGTTATGAGGCTTTATGTCAAAATGCAAAATCCTGGTGCTGCACCCACGATGCAAGTATTCAAGCCCTTTGGCTATTCCTATAACAATTTGGTACATTTTGTCCCATCCCAAGTGCTGACTACTAGTATCTGATCCATTGTAGATGAATTTATCAAGAGATCCATTAGGCATGAACTCATAGATAAGAGCTCTATTGCTACCCTCTAGACAAAATCCCAGCAATGAGACAACATTAACATGGGATGTTCTACTAATGCTTGCAACCTCATTAATAAATTCCTGTCCATTCCCTTTGGTTGTCTTGAGAAGCTTTACTGCTACAATACGACCATCCGATAACTTCCCTTTGAATACGCTGCCATAACCTCCTTGGCCGAGCTCATGTTTGAATGAGTTGGTTATTTTCTTAACATTTGAAAAGCTGTATCGGTTGAGAGCTAGAGGTCCATAACTTCTAATGAAGCCCTCAAGATCTTGATCATTCTTTGGTATCTTTCTACAACATAGAATAATGAGATTTTCTTCCTTTTGCAAATACAAATAGTTATCAACCAGATAATTGTCATTGATGATATTCCAGCACTTAAACCTGTCCCAAAGAAAACAAGTACTAATTAGATGGTGAAATAATATGCGATACCCTTCAGAATAGTCACGGTGAAACAACTTAACAATAAAATCTGCCCCCGGCTTCAGAGAGTGGTTTTCAAGCAGCTTGGTCACCCGAGATTATTGGCAATGGGGCAGAGGATCACCATCCCCTAACCCGAAACCCGAAATATTAAGGATTCCTAAACCTGTCTCAAATTTGGTTATCCTCAAAAGGGGATATACCCGATTGTTTCCAAATTAGATCGGGAAATAAACAGGACCCGATCCTCATTTAATTTTAAAATTTTTTAAAAAGAATAATAACTCATTTTGGAAAGTAAAAATTTACAGAAACCTTCGATTTCTTTTTTCAATTCTTCAGCAACCAAAGCAAGCAACTTTCAATTCATATCATTTCAAATCTTCAGCACAATGCATATAAATATTAAATAAAACAAACACATTCAAGCAGAATAATTTTTCTACAGTAAATGAAAATCTAATTACACTAATAATAGAATATGATAGAGAGAACATCAAAGAGAGATTAATCTTTGTGTTTATGATTTAATATATATTATATGTTTTAATTTTAAGGCAATAATTCGGATCGGGTTTAAAGTCTCAACCCGAATCTGATCCGATTTGAATGATCAAATAGAATCGGGACCAATTCAAAATTTTCTATACATTTTGGGCTCCAAATCCACCCAATTGGGACGGATGACATCTCATATGGATTTTTACTATTCCAATTTCTACCTTAAAAAACTGTGAAACGAGTATCCTGTGTCTTCCTCGTTGCAAATAGAAAATAACAAAAAGAAAAAGAAAAGAGGAAACAGCATTTGCAAACCGAAGTTGTCTCTACGCTCAACATTTATATTTATAGCTGAAATTTATTTATTGTGCTCTCTTATCTTTTATCCGGTTAGTCAATTTCAGTCACTGATCAATAAATTTTAATTAAGATTATCCCGAGAAAAATTTAACACAAATCAGATCGATTAAGGATCGGTTAAAAAAAAATTAGAACAAGTCAAATAATGAGGTGGTTATATTTACCTATGAGAAGCTTCACCATAATCGACGGACCATCGCCTGTAAGAATAATAATTCCAGCCAATAAATAGTCAGAATTCAGAACAGTATATAAAACTATACAAAATTCATGAACTAACTCTGATTCAAAGAATCCCGAATTTGAAATTAGCTAAAAACTACGGAATTTAAAAATCTACTTTATATAAAGTCTATGACAAAGTTTCTATGGCTGTGATCTTTTACCATTATGTCCAAATAATGGAATAAACAAAATTAAGATCATAATTTATTAACCAAGTGGAGAACTCTTTACAGAGAAAAATCACTCTCGATATTGGTTATTATTGGGATTGGAGCTCTGAGCGCTAATTTGTATCATATTTATGAATACAAACAGTCACTTTTAAAGTCTATGACAAAGTTTCTATGGCTGTGATCTTTTACCATTATGTCCAAATAAAGCAATAAACAAAATTAAGATAATGATTTATTAACGAAGTGAAAAACTCTTTGTAGGGAAAAATCACTCTCGATATAAGTTATTGTTGGGGTTGGAGTTCTGAGCGTCAATCCGTATCATATTTATGAATATAAGCAATCATTGTTTCTTGAATATTATCAATGTAATGGTAACACCTCTTGTCTTTTATATACATATTCAATCTAATTTAGTTTAGATCGAAACTAATTAAAATTTAGTGATGTATATATTAGATAAAGACCCGAGAATATACATTAGTCACATAGTTACAACGGGGCTTGTAATTGACATTGGGAGGTGTTACTAATTGTAGTACATTCTCAAATAAAATTCTTGATCGAGATTTGCTCAAGCGGAGGTCTCAACGAGGCTTGTAATTAACATTGGGAGGTGTCACTAATTGTAGGCTATTCTCAAATAAAGTTATTGATTGAGATTTGCTGATACATGTTGATTAGTAAAATCCATTGAGACTAGTAAATGTCGTATATCAAGATTTGGTCCGATGATTTTTCTCAATTAACCATAAATCTTGAAAGACTCGTATATACGTGTAGGTGTTTATTTGATAAGAATTGAACGACTCACCGAAAGTATTCCTATTAGATAACACACCAACGTCAATAGGAATATTCTCGAATCAAGTTGCATATATATTCCTTTGACTTGAGATACCAAAGTGGATGTATGAATGATCATCTACACTTTGACAATAGTCATATCAATGGTCAATTTAGACCAAACCTCCATTTGTTCGTTGGGTGTCACTTCGTGATATTTAAATCTTTTGCTATAGTTCATTATGGAAATGAGTTCCGAATGTTGATTGAGAGATCACAAAGATGTCATCCATCAGAGTGGTAGTCAGCTTAGCAGCAAACCTCGACCTGGAAGTTGAAAAGATGGATGTCAAGACCGCATTTCTTCACGAAGATCTGGAAGAAGAAATTTATATGGAGCAACCAGAAGGCTTCAGAGTCAGAGGGAAAGAGGACTATGTGTGCAGACTCATGAAAAGCCTCTACGGTTTGAAACAAGCACCGAGACAGTGGTACGTGAAGTTCGAGTCAGTTATGGGGGAGCAGGGATACAAGAAGACTACTTCAAACTGTTGTGTTTTCGTTCAGAAATTTTCTGACGATGACTTTATCATCTTACTGCTATATGTAGATGATATGTTGATAGTTGGCCAGAATCAATCGAGGATTGATAATTTGAAGCAGCAACTGAGTAAGTCTTTTGAGATGAAAGACTTGGGGCCAGCTAAACAGATTTTTGGCATCAGGATCAGCCGTGATCGGAAAGCCATGAGATTATACTTGTCACAGGAGGAGTACATCGATAAGGTACTTCAGCGATTCCAGATGGACAAGGCTAAAGCGGTTAGCACTCCTCTTGCTACCCACTTTAGATTGAGTACACAACAGAGTCCCTCTACTGAGACAGAGAATGAGGAAATGAAACAGGTTCCATACACCTCAGCAGTGAGAAGTCTTATGTATGCCATGGTGTGCACGAGGCCAGACTTAACACACGCAGTTGGATTGGTCAGCCGATTTATGTCAAACCCAGGACGGGAACACTGAAATGCTATCAAATGGATTATGTGGTATCTTCGAGGCACATCCAAAATGAGGCTATGTTTTGGAAGCAGCGAACCAGTGTTGATGGGCTACACCGATTCAGATATGGCAGGAGATGTGGATACCCGAAAGTCTACTTCGGGGTATCTGATTACTCTCTCAGGAGGAGCTGTGGCATGGCAGTCAAGGTTGCAGAGATGTGTTGCACTTTCTACAACAGAGGCAGAATTCATTGCAGTTACAGAAGCTTGCAAGGAATTGCTGTGGATGAAGACATTCGTCCAGGAATTGGGTTTCAAGCAGGAGAAGTACTTTTTGTACTGCGATAGCCAGAGTGCTATCTATCTCGGTAAAAATTCCACCTTTCATTCGAGGTCAAAACATATCGATGTGAGGTATCACTGGATACGGGACGTCCTGAGCTCAAGGCTGATAGAACTCGGGAAAATTCACACCGACGACAATGGTGCCGATATGTTCACGAAGGTTTTACTGAATGAGAAGCTTGAAATCTGTCGTGCCATAGCCGGGATGACAAAACTCTCCACATAGTGAGAGTGGGGAGAGACAGAGAACTACGATTGGCTTGATCCCAACTCAGGGTATGTAGGCAGTCATACAGATGCAGCCAGGGTGGATCCTTTTGAGGATCCAAATTTGGATGGTTAATGGTAGGCTCAGATTTTGGGGAAATCATCACCGAGGGGGAGATTTGTTGTCTTAATGCATGCAGTATATGCCAGACATGCAAAAGGAAATGAAGACAGCAGGCCACCGAAAGTTGGCAACAGAAGCAAGCAAGAAAATTGCATGATCCAGTTGCCTTAAACAAGTGCCAAACCGCGTGGCACTGTTCACGCGGTTTGGACACTATAAATTGAGCCTTTTGAGACCATTTTTAGTATCCCAGTAATCCCAGAACTCATAAGTGAGTGTATAATAGAGAGTAAAGTGTTTGAGAGTTTTTTGTAAAGCTTGGATTTGTAAGCTTTGTAATTCTTTGTTTAGTGAGAAATAAAGAAGAGTTTTCTCTCAATTCACCTCTATTGTGTGTGTTTCATCACAACAAGTGGTATCAGAAGCTAAGGTTCCACGGAGGGATCCCGAAACTCGGAAACAGAGCTTTGGTTCGGAAAGTCGGTTTCGAAGAAAGTTGTCAAAAATTGATTTTAAGCATACCATCAGACTTTTCACGGCGAGACGAGCACGGTGGTATTTTCCAGCGCGTGAAGAACCGTCCAGCAGGTTCTTCACGCGCTCCACGCGTACACACGCGCCGCACGCGAGTTCCAAGGAAGAATACGGCCACGTCAGCCGCCACGTGTCGCCACGTCAGCCTCTAGTCATTGCCACGTCAGCAGACCCTGCACAGTCAGCAGCCGAGTCAGCAGTCCACGTCAGCAGACCAGTCAGCAGCCACGTGTGCATCCAGTTAGTGCCACGTGTCTGCCACGTTAGCAATTTCCGGGTAAATTTCATATAGGTCCCTGAACTTTCTATAAATTATATTTCGGCCCCTGTACTTTTTGGAAATTGAATTTTAGTCCCTGAACTTTTCCATAATTGCATTTTGGCCCCTGAACTTTTGGAAAATGCACTTTAACCCCTCTAATTTCTGAAATTTTCAATTTGGTCCCTGTGTCGGATTTTACCAAACGAAGTGTCACTTCAACCATTTTCGACCATTCCGGACACAACGGTGAGGTCCATTTTTTGAAATTCTACTTAGAATTTTTATGATGGATGGGGGCAACGGAAAAATGGTTTTGTTAACCAGTACAAACTATTTCACATGGAGAGGAAGGATGAAAGACCTTCTGTATGTGAAAGACTATGATGGATCGGTATTTCTGGAGTAGAAACCAGAAGGAATGTCCGATGAGAAGTGGGCTAATATTCACCAGAAAACATGCAGTACTATTCGTCAGTGGATCGACGATAGTATCGTCAACCATGTGAGTGAAGAAACAAATGCACGTGTCTTATGGAGAAAGCTGGAAGAGCTTTTCCGAGTAAAAACTGGCAACAACAAGCTGTACTACATCAAGAAGATGATGGGGTTGAAATACCAGGAATGTACAGCTGTGGCGGACAACATCAACGATTTCCTCTGAACCATGAAAGAATTGTCGGGATTGGGCATAGACTTCGGTGATGAGGTAAATGGCTTAATACTCCTTAATACGTTACCAGAATCTTGGGAAACGTTCAGATCTACGGTGATAAATTCAGCCGCATATTGGAAAGTCACTATGGAGATGGCAAAGACCGGGATCTTCGAGGAAGAAAAGAGGACGAGAATGCAGGAGTCAGCATCAACATAAACCTTAGAAGCTTTAGTGACAGAGAAGAACACTAGAAGGGGGAGGAGTAAAAGCCGAGGCCCAGGTAGACCAGACAAGAACCGAGGTAAATCAAGAACTAAAGATATATAGTGATATCACTGCAAAAAGAAAGGCCATATGAAGAGGGATTGCTACAAACTGAAGAACGAGCAGTCCAGAAGAGATGGTGACTCTAATCAAGAAAGAGTTGCTACTACCACCGAAAAGACCTCCAAAGAATTCTGCATAATGTATGAAGAAGATGTTTTGAATCTTGCCAGCCACGAGACCAGTTGGGTGATAGATAGTGGCACCTCCATTCACATCACATCTCGCAGAGACTTCTTTTCATCTTACACACCAGGAGACTACGGTGCTGTAAGGATGGGGAATGACGGCCAGTCCAAAACCGTCGGTATTGGAGACATCTGCCTTGAAACAGATAACGGGACAAGACTAGTGTTGAAGGGAGTCAAGCACATCCCTGACATCCGGTTAAACCTGATCTCAACAGGCAAGCTGGATGATGAAGGTTTCTGCAGCACCTTTAGTGACGGCACCTGGAAGCTCACTAAAGGATCAATGGTGGTGGCACGAGGTAAGAAAGATTCAACTCTGTATTTGATGCATGCTAAGATTTCCAATAGTAGCATAAATACAGTCAACAGTAATGAGGCAGCCGAGCGATGGCACAAAAAGCTTGGTCACATGAGTCAAACGGGGATGGAAATACTACGCCGGTGGAATGTTCTTCCGGAATTGAAGAACTCACACTTACGGAAGTGTGAACACTGCATGGCTGGAAAACAGAACAGAGTGTCCTTCCAGAGCTCCCCGCCTCAACGGAAACCGAAGGTACTTGACCTCATACATTCAGATGTATGCGGTCCGATGTAGACTAGAACACTTGGTGGGTCACTGTATTTTGTGACATTCATTGATGATCATTCAAGGAAGACATGGGCATACACCTTGAAGAGAAAAAATCAAGTGTTGGGAGTGTTCAAGGAGTTTCATGCCCTGGTGGAGAGAGAAACCAGCAAGAAACTCAAATGCATCAGAACAGACAACGGTGGAGAATACAGAGGTCCGTTTGATCAGTACTGCAAGATGCAAGGAATCCGACATCAAACGACACCTCCGAAGACACCTCAGCTGAATGGCCTAACTGAGAGAATGAACAGAACCTTGTGCGAAAGGGTCAAAAGCTTGCTGTCACAAGCCAAGCTGTCGAAGACATTTTGGGGGGAGGCATTCAACACAGCAGTACATGTTTTAAACATGTCCCCAGCGGTCGCACTGAAAGGTAATGTTCCTAACCAAGCCTGGACATGTAAAGAAGTGTCATACCAACACTTGCATGTCTTTGGGTGCAAAGCTTTTGTACACATCCCAAAGAACGAGAGATCCAAGCTTGATGCAAAGACGCGACAGTGTGTCTTTATTGGCTATGGTCAGGATTATTTCGGCTACAAACTCTATGATCATATGGAGAAGAAGATTGTCAGAAGCCGAGATGTTTTCTTTGTTGAAGACCAGACCATAGAAGATATCAGAAAGGAGATGAAGACAATGCCCCAACAATACAGAGATGTGAATCCAGAACCTCACACACCGGTGCCAGTACGAGTTGAAGATGAGGTTCTCAGACAGGATGGTACATGTGATGAAGCTCCCAAAGATGATGATCATGATCAACCACCAGTACCAGAAGCTACACCAACAGTTCCACAGAGAAGGTCTGACAGAGAGAGGCGACCTTCAACCAAATACTCTGCATATGAGTATGTGCTGCTTATTGACGGGGGAGAACCCGAGAGCTACCAGGAGGCTGTGGAAACAAAAGACAGAGAAAAGTGAGAGGAAGCCATGCAAGATGAGATGAAATCTTTGCATGAAAATCACACTTTTGAGTTGGGGAAATTGCCAAGAAGCAAAAGGGCTTTGAAGAAAAAATGGGTGTACATGGTGAAGCAACATGAGCACACTTCACAAACCCGGTACAAAGCCAGATTAGTTGTCAAGGGATTCAATCAGATGAAAGACATTGACTTCGATGAAATCTTCTCTCCAGTTGTGAAGATGTCATCCATCAGAGTGGTACTCAGCTTAGCAGCAAGCCTCGACCAAGAAGTTGAGCAGATGGATGTCAAGACCGCATTTCTTCACGGAGATCTGGAAGAAGAAATTTATATGGAGCAACAAGAAGGCTTCGGAGTCAGATGGAAATAGGATTATGTAGACCCGGTCGGCGGTTCGATTCCGGTTCGGAACTGAATCGATTAATTCTGGTTCGGTTCCCGGTTCCACACTTAAGTGGAACCGAAACCGTAAACCGAACCGGTCGGTTCCGGTTCCCTTTTTGGATTTTTTTTTAATAATAAATTTTAAAAAATAGAAAAAAAATTCTATAATCGTAATTTTTTTTCAAACTATCACATCATTTTTATATAATTCTTTTTTATAAAATTCTTTTAACATATAATCTTTTTTATAGCCAACTATTAACTAGTGTTTTCTTTATATAAGCGATGTGGAATATTTGTTACTTGGCTATTGTGTCTCACATCGCTTATATAAAGAAGTCAATAACCAAGAGTTGGTTATAAAAAGGATGTGGACATTCATGTTTTAGTATTGCAATTTTAAACCTCATTGATATTAATAAAAAAATTGAGATCTACTCGTTGAACCTTACGGTTCCAAGTAAATAATTTTTTTTTTTTTAATTTCGGTTCCAACCAGTTTGGTCAGGGTGAGAACCCTTACCGAACCGGTTAGGTTCCGGTTTGGTACCGGAACCGTCCGGTTCCAATCGGTTCGGTTCCGGTTCCGAACCGGAACCTTGGCCGGGTCTAGGACTATGTGTGCAGACTCAGGAAAAGCCTCTACGGTTTGAAACAGGCACCGAGACAGTGGTACGTGAAGTTCGAGTCAGTTATGGGGGAGCATGGATACAAAAAGACTACTTCAAACCATTGTGTTTTCGTTCAGAAATTTTCTGACGATGACTTTATCATCTTACTGCTATATGTAGATGATATGTTGATAGTTGGCCGGAATCAATCGATGATTGATAATTTGAAGCAGCAACTGAGTAAGTCTTTTGAGATGAAGACTTGGGGCCAGCTAAACAGATTCTTGGCATCAGGATTGGCCGTGATCGGAAAGCCAGGAGATTATACTTGTCACAAGAGGAGTACATCGAGAATGTACTTCAGCGATTCCAAATGGACAAGGCTAAAGCAGTTAGCACTCCTCTTGCTACCCACTTTAGATTGAGTACACAACAGAGTCACTATACTGAGACAGAGAATGAGGAAATGAAATAGGTTCCATACACCGCAGTAGTGGGAAGTCTTATGTATGCCATGGTGTGCACGAGGCCAGACTTAGAACACGCAGTTGGATTGGTCAGCCGGTTTATGTCAAACCCAGGACGGGAACACTGAAATGCTATCAAATGGATTCTGCGGTATCTTCGAGGCATATCCAAAATGAGGCTATGTTTTGGAAGCAGCGAACCAGTGTTGATTGGCTACACCGATTCAGATATGGCAGGAGATGTGGATACCCGAAAGTCTACTTCGGGGTATCTGATTACTCTTTCAGGAGGAGCTGTGGGATGATAGTCAAGGTTGCAGAGATGTGTTGCACTTTCTATAACAGAGGTAGAATTCATTGCAGTTACAGAAGCTTGCAATGAATTGCTGTGGATAAAGACATTCGTTCAGGAATTGGGTTTCAAGCAGGAGAAGTACATTTTGTACTGCGATAGCCAGAGTGCTATCTATCTCGGTAAAAATTCCACCTTTCATTTGAGGTCAAAACATATCGATGTGAGGTATCACTGGATACGGGACGTCCTGAGCTCAAGGCTGATAGAACTCGGGAAAATTCACACCGACGACAACGGTGCCGATATGTTCACGAAGGTTTTACTGAAGGAGAAGCTTGAAATCTGTCGTGCCATAGCTGGGATGACAAAACTCTCCACATAGTGAGAGTTGAGAGAGACAGGGAACTACGATTGGCTTGATCCCAACTCAAGGTATGTAGGTAGTCATACAGATGCAGCCAGGGGTGGATCCTTTTGAGGATCCGAATTTGGATGGTTAATGGTCGGCTCAGATTTTGGGGAAATCTTCACCGAGGGGGAGATTTGTTGACTTAATGCATGCAATATGCATGCCAGACATGCAAAAGGAAATGAAGACAGTAGGCCACCGAAAGTTGGCAACAGAAGCAAGCAAGAAAGTTGCATGATCCAGTTGCCTTCAACAAGTGCCAAACCGCGTGGCACTGTTCACGCGGTTTGGACACTATAAATTGAGCCCTTTGAGACCATTGTTAGTACCCCAGTGTAAAATGTGAAGCCCTTGTCATCCGTTGGATGAGGGACACATGGCACAATCCTTGCCGTTGTCCCAATTACCTTTATTTGCTCATCCTATATAAAGGCCACTTAAGTTGAGATTTAGAAGAGAGTTTTCATTATTTGTATTCCCTTAATAATTGGCTAAGTGTTAAGCCTATTCCCTAAGTCCAAGTTAGTGTAATCTTCAATTGGAATTTGAGAGATTGTCACTTTTAGAGATTAGGGTTCTTTGTGAGATTTGGGGAATTACAATTTGTAAACGGATTCAAGA
Source organism: Zanthoxylum bungeanum (assembly GCA_019454045.1). Classification (NCBI taxonomy): domain Eukaryota; kingdom Viridiplantae; phylum Streptophyta; class Magnoliopsida; order Sapindales; family Rutaceae; genus Zanthoxylum; species Zanthoxylum bungeanum. Next base: position 17,056 of record SKCR01031119.1, read on the forward strand.
TTCCGTGTGTAATCTTGAAATTGATTAGTGCAGCGAGCTCCCTATTCCGGAGTTCAACGTGGATGTAGTCGGGAATTTTTTTCCGGCGAACCACGGTAAAAATCGTGCATTCTTGATTGATTGATTTGACGAATTTACGACAAAAACTTAACAATTGGTATCAGAGCATTTGGATTAAGATCCAGTGGGCCAAAGGGGATCTGGATTATTGAAGATCAAAGGTTGAAGCCCAAAAACGAAAGGTCCTCAATCGGCGGCAGACGGAGAAGATTGCAAGACTTGCAATTGGGCCTCTTTGTTGATTTGAAGAATCAAGAACAAGCCCAAGAAACCATCTCCCTAATTGGGTGGCAAGAAGAAGACGAAAACAAGACCCTCTTCTTCATTCTGAAAAGCAGAAGCCGAGATAAGGAAACCCTAAAAGACGCAGGGCAACATAAATTGGTCAAAAATTGAAGAACTCTGGCGTCGACAGCAGGTGGAGCCATCGAAGAACAAGTTGAAGATTACAGCCAAACCGAGAACAAGATCAAAGATTGATCGACCAAGAAAAAGACGACGTCAAAAACCAAAAAGACGCAGGGCAAGAAAGATTGATGTGTTGATTGAAGAAAGAAGACCCAAAGTCAAAGTGGGGCAACAAAAATTGGTCAATTTTTCTTTGCCGTTTACAGAACCAGAAACAGAACTTAGTCACAGCTGCGGCAACAGAGACTTAAAGAACCGAGTTCATCAACTTGGGAGAGCCATAGCCGAAAATCCATCGCAGAAGAAAGAGGCCCAAGATCGAGTCCTCCATTTCCAACAGAAACAAAAACCCTAAGATTTGCAAAATTGAAGGACAGAGTTGATGCAAACCCCTGTTCTGCCAAGAAGAACATTAGTAATAGTTCTGTGAAGTAAATATCAGAGTGTGTGTTCTGGTGTAATCGGTTGTGGGGTTTTTCAATTTGAGAAACTGCGATTGGGTGTGAATTGGCGAGTGTGTTAGGGCAGACTGGCCGTGAAGTGAATAGCCGATTGCTATTTGGGTTTGGATTCGTAAATAGCCGACTGTGGTTAGGACAGTTTGGTGTGTTCTCTGTTGTCATTTGATTGAAGTTGGAATCTGAGAAATTCAGGTCTGTGGAAGTTGTAGTTTGGGTGAGTAAATTGTCGAGGGAGTTTAGGCAGTTTGGGTGAGAATCTGCCAATTGTGTTTGGGTTAGATTGGGCAGTATATTGCCGATTGAGTTTGGGCAGTAATTGTCAAGAGTAATTGAATTCAAACTGTTGTTGGGTTATTACTGTAAAAGGAAGTAAAATGTCGACTATGAGACTCGACATCGGCATCTTTGACGGGAAAGGGGATTTCACTACTTGGAAGAAGAAAATGAAAGTCCTGCTTTCTCACCATAAGGTGGCTTTGGCACTGGAATCGGATCCAGAAAAGTGGCCAAAGATGGAAAAGGAAGCGAAGGAGGAAATCCTGGAAGAGGCGTACAACTTGATCTTCCTCCACTTGGGAGATTCGGTCATCAGAAAAGTTGACGGAATGGACACGGCCATTCAACTATGGGGTAAACTCGAATCTCTTTATTCTGTTATTTCTGCACCAAATTTAGTGTTCTTAAAAGGAAATTTGTTTAATTACAAGATGGATACTAGTAAGTCGATTGATGATAATTTGGATGAATTCACGAAAATGACTCAAATCCTGAAAGGAACTGACCAAGCCCTAGGAGACTCTAGCGAAGCTATGATCCTTTTAAATGCATTACCTGAAGAATATAGTGTCGTTAAGAACTCTCTACAGTACACAGGAGTTGTACCTAGGTTAGACTTGGTTATATCTGGTATAAGGGCTAGAGAGCTAGAACTTAGAACCAGTAGGAGAGGTGGAGCGAACTTATTCGTGAAAGGTAAAAATGAAAGGAAACATAATGGTCCTAATAATCATCAGACTAGTAACCAAGAACCTAGAGGCAAGAAAAAGAACAAACAGGATAAGAATAAATATAGTGACAAGAAGTGCTATCATTGTGGAAAGACGGGACACTTTAAAAGGAATTATTATAAGTTCCTGAGGGAACAGGAAAATGAAGGCAGCGCCACTGTGGCTGCCGAAAAGGAGTCGATGTGCCTATCTGAGGCATTAACTGTGTGTAGAGATCACATTAGTAGAGAATGGATTCTGGACTCCGGGTGTTCTTTTCACATGAGTCCGTATAGGGACTGGTTTGTCAACTTTAGAAATTCTGACCAAGGGACTGTGTATATGGGTAATGACAATACTTGTAGGATACATGGGGTTGGGGACATAACTCTTAAACTTCATGATGGTAAAGTTAGGATTCTTACTGACGTTAGATATGTACCTGACTTGAAACGGAACCTGATATCACTAGGAACACTAGATGAATTAGGTTTCACATATAAAGCACATAAAGGAAACATGCACATATCTAAGGGTAATAAACTAATCCTAACTGGTATTAAGAGAAATTGATTGTATGTTCTAAATGGCCAACATGTATTCTCGGATAAACCCATTTCTGCTTTAATTTCTAATGTTGATATGACTAATATATGGCACTTGAGACTTGGCCATATATGCCAGAAAGGAATGCAGGTACTCAGTAAGCAATGACAATTTGGAAAGGACCAGTTGAAGCCACTTGAGTTTTGTGAGATCTGTGTGTTGGGCAAACAGCACAGACAGAGCTTCCCAACTGGAATTCATTTGTCAAAGGCGAGACTGGAGTATCTACATTGTGATTTGTGGGGACCAGCAAAGGTCCAGACACATGGGGGGTAAGAAATATTTCTTCTCTATTGTTGATGACTACAGTAGGAAGGTATGGACATTCTTACTAAAATCAAAGGATGAATCTTTGACTAAATTTAAAGAATGGAAAGTATTGGTAGAAAATCAAACTAGTAACAAAGTAAAAGTCTTGAGAACTGATAATGGCTTAGAATTTTGTAATACTGAGTTTGACCAATACTGTACGAGTGAGGGTATCCTGAGACATAGGACTGTTAGAAACACCCCTCAACAGAATGGAGTTGCGGAAAGAATGAATAGAACCTTATTAGAAAAGATCAGATGTCTTTTATTTTCTTCCGAACTTCCGAGGGCCTTTTGGGGTGAAGCCCTCAATACTGCTACTCATTTGATTAACCTTAGCCCTAATAGTTTAGTTCAGTTTAAGACACCAGAGGAAATCTGGTCTGGTAGAGCTCATAAGCTTGCACACCTTAGAGTATTTGGCTGTGAAGCCTATGCTCACCAGTCCGTAGGTAAACTTGAACCGAGGTCAATCAAGTGTGTTTTCCTAGGATACCAAGAAGGGACAAAAGGGTATAGGTTATGGGAAAGGGAGTCACCTGGAGTCAAAGTCATAGTTAGTCGGGATGTTATATTCAATGAAATTTGTTTTCCTTGTAAATCTACTAACAACAATGCAGGTGCCTTAGAAAAGGATCTAGCAGATTTTGATCTTGCAGGTGGAGCTCAGATGCAGGTAGAGCCAGGGACATCAAGGACCGCTGAGCAAGTCGGTGACATGTCAGGCACGGAGACATCTGAGGACACCCAGCCCAGGAGAAATAACCAGGAGGAAAACAGAAATGAAGTAGCAGATATACAAAAACAAATTGAAGAGGACACAGTAGATCAAGTGGATCATACTGAGCAGCATGATGAAATACCTCAAGACGCATTGGCCAACTACCAGCTAGCGAGAGACAGAAGTAGGAGGCAGGTAAGGCCTTCTACCAGGTATGATTACTCAACTAATGATTTGTATTTCTGTGCATTAATAGCAAGTCATGAAATTAATGGGATTGAGTCTGCTAGCTTAGGAGAGGCATTAAAGTCTACCCATAAACTTGAATGGGAAGAGGCTATAGAAGAGAAGATGTTTTCTCTTAGTACTAGGTCTGAGGTGATTAAAATGGAAAATGTGCCTTATGCAAATGCTATTGGTTCTGTGATGTATGTCATGATTAGTACTAGACCTGACTTGTCATATGCTGTATCTTTATTGAGTAGGTTTATGTCTAATCCAGGTGGAGCACACTGGAGTGCTTTACAATGGTTGTTAAGATACTTGAATACTACTGTTGATTATGGCTTATGTTTTAACCAATCTAACGCTTTAGATTTGGTAGGGTATGTTGATTCTGATTTTGCAGGTTACAGAGACTCAAGAAAGTCAACTACCGAAGTGGAGTATATAGCCATAACTGATGTGTTCAAGGAAGCAATTTGGCTTCGGGGTATCTTAACCGAAATACAACAGCTGCATGGTAAGATAGTTGTGTATTCAGACAGTCAGAGTGCAATACATCTGAGCAAGAATCCAGTACATCATGAGAGAACCAAGCATGTGGATGTGAAATATCATTATGTTCGGGAAATTATCTCAAGCGGTAAGATTGAGATTGAGAAGGTTCCAACAGAAGATAACCCATCGGACATGGGGACAAAGATTGAGGCTGCTACCAATCTCTTCCACTGCATGAAGCTGTTGCAGGTGGGGGTTGGCTGACCTTGCAGCCGACATGAGCGATGATGTGAGTAGGTGGGTTTGCTGTGCTATATTGGCCTTAGTGTGTCTTTGTGTATGATTGGGAGTGAGAAATTTTTTTGGGCTTCAAGGTGGAGATTGTAAAATGTGAAGCCCTTGTCATCCGTTGGATGAGGGACACATGGCACAATCCTTGCCGTTGTCCCAATTACCTTTATTTGCTCATCCTATATAAAGGCCACTTAAGTTGAGATTTAGAAGAGAGTTTTCATTATTTGTATTCCCTTAATAATTGGCTAAGTGTTAAGCCTATTCCCTAAGTCCAAGTTAGTGTAATCTTCAATTGGAATTTGAGAGATTGTCACTTTTAGAGATTAGGGTTCTTTGTGAGATTTGGGGAATTACAATTTGTAAACGGATTCAAGATTCCGTGTGTAATCTTGAAATTGATTAGTGCAGCGAGCTCCCTATTCCGGAGTTCAACGTGGATGTAGTCGGGAATTTTTTTCCGGCGAACCACGGTAAAAATCGTGCATTCTTGATTGATTGATTTGACGAATTTACGACAAAAACTTAACACCCAGTAATCCCAGAACTCATAAGTGAGTGTATAATAGAGAGTAAAGTGTTTGAGAGTTTTTTGTAAAGCTTGGATTTGTAAGCTTTGTAATTCTTTGTTTAGTGAGAAATAAAGAAGAGTTTTCTCTCAATTCACCTCTATTGTGTGTGTTTCATCACAACAACTCACCTATCTACGGTTGTTAATGGGGCAAAGGATCACCATCACCGAACCGAACTTGAACCCGAAATATTAAGGATTCCTAAATTTGTCTCAAACTTTGTCATCCTTAAATGGGGATATATCCGATTGTTTTCAAATTAAATCTGGAAATAAACGGGACCCAATCCTCAATTATTTAATTTTAAAATTTTTATAAAAAGAAAAATAACTAATTTTGGAAAGTGAAAAATTATAGAAACCTTCGATTTCTTTTTTCAATTCTTCAGCAACCAAAGCGATGAAAATCGACAAAGCAAACAACTTTCATATCATTTCAAATCTTCGGCATAATGCATATAAATAAAGCAAACACATTCAAGCCGAATAATTTTTCTACAATAAATCAAAATCTAATAACACTAATAATAGAAGATGATAGAGAGAACATCAAAGAGAGATTAATCTTTGTGTTTATAATTTAATATATATTATATGTTTTAATTTTAAGATAATACTTCGGATCGGGTTTAAAGCCTCAACCCGAATCTGACCCGATTTGAATGATCAAATAGAATCGGGCCTACGTTTTGGGCTCCAAATCCACCCAATTAGGACGGATCGCATCTCATATGGATTTTTACTATTCCAATTTCTACCTTAAAAAACTGAGAAACGGGTATCGTGTGTTTTCCTCATTGCAAATAGAAAATAACAAAAAGAAAAAGAAAAAGAAAAGAGGAAACAATGTTTGCAGACTGAAGTTGTCTCTACACTCAACATTTATATTTATAGCTGAAATTTATTTATCGTGCTCTCTTATCTTTTATCCGGTTAGTCAATTTCAGTCAATGATCAATAAATTTTAATTAAGATTATCCCGAGAACAATTTAACACAAATCAAATCGATTAAGGATCGGTTAAGAAAAAATTAGAACAAGTCAAATAATGAGGTGGTTATATTTACCTACGCCAAGCTTCAATATATTCGACGAACCATCGCTTGTAAGAATAATAATTCAAGCCAATAAATAGTCAGAATTCAGAACAGTATATAAAACTATACAAAATTCATGAACTCTGATTCAAAGAACCCGAATTTGATATTAGCTAAAAACTACAGAATTTAAAAATCTACTTTATATAAAGTCTGACAAAGTTTTTATAGTTGTGACCATTTACCATTATGTCCAAATAAAGCAATAAACAAAATTAAGATAATGATTTATTAACGAAGTGAAAAACTCTTTGTAGGGAAAAATCACTCTCGATATAAGTTATTGTTGGGGTTGGAGTTATGAGCGTCAATCCGTATCATATTTATGAATATAAGCAATCATTTTTTCTTGAATATTATCAATGTAATGGTAACACCTCTTGTCTTTTATATACATATTCAATCTAATTTAGTTTAGATCGAAATTAATTAAAATGTAGTGATGTATATATTAGATAAAGACCCGAGAATATACATTAGTCACATAGTTACAACGGGGCTTGTAATTGACATTGGGAGGTGTTACTAATTGTAGTACATTCTCAAATAAAATTCTTGATCGAGATTTGCTCAAGCGGAGGTCTCAACGATGCTTGTAATTAACATTGGGAGGTGTCACTAATTGTAGGCTATTCTCAAATAAAGTTATTGATTGAGATTTGTTGATACATGTTGATTAGTAAAATCCGTTGAGACTAGTAAATGTCGTATATCAAGATTTGGTCCGGTGATTTTTCTCAATTAACCATAAGTCTTGAAAGACTCGTATATATATGTAGGTGTTTATTTGATAAGAATTGAACGACTCACCGAAAGTATTCCTATTAGATAACACACCAACGTCAATAGGAATATTCTCGAATCAAGTTGCATATATATTCTTTTGACTTGAGATACCAAAGTGGATGTATGAATGATCATCCACACTTTGACAACAGTCATATCAATGGTCAATTTAGACCAAACCTCCGTTTGTTCGTTGGGTGTCACTTCGTGATATTTAAATCTTTTGTTATAGTTCATTATGGAAATGAGTTCCGAATGTTGATTGAGAGATCACAAATATGTCATGACACATCTATGAATTGTACACTATGGAGATTTGATGTTCTTATCTATATTTCTAGTACAATTCAGATAGCCTATGATAGAAGAACTATATGATATGCATAGATCATGATTTATATGGTTCAATGTGGTAATCGGTGGCCGTCATAATTTGTGAATGAGCTAATTATAGATACAAAATGTGTTCCGTGATAGATATACATGAACCTAGAGAGTTATACTAATAAAGTACACACATACAGTGTTGTAGATGCTGAATTTCGCATTCAGCTTACAATCAAGAATTTTTATGATGGGACACTAGCGATCCTGCAAAACAAATACAAAGTGAACATGGAGTAAATACCCACCGATGATGTTGTAGGCACTTCGACACTCAATTCAGTAACGATGACGAGTGGAAAGAAAGTATACACATACAATATTGTAGACATTGAATTTCAACGTTGCCCCAAATAATCAGTTTCCTTATTAAGAATGAATAAGTCTTGTGTAGACTAACGGACGATGTCTACTGGGACACTACATAATATGGGGCAACGCTGACAAGAACATTGCTCATATATTGTCGTGTTGGACATTAAAAAGCATAATTAGCATAATAAGGAATAATACATTGAGTTTTTGCTCAAGTCCAGAGCACTCTGACTATCGCAATATATCTTGTATTATGTCTGCTTGATCCCTAACTTTTGGAGAAAGCGCTTTAACCACAATATTTCTTTTCATGCCTCAGCTATAGCGATGTACTCAGCTTCTGTTGTGGATAATGCAATACACCTCTGCAATCTTGACTGCCATGACACAACTCCCCCTACAAAAGTGTAGATGAATCCTGATGTAGATTTCCTACCATCAAGATCTCCCGCCATATCTGAATCTGTATAGCCTTCCAAAATCGGATCAGCTCCCCCCGTAACACAGACGAAACTTTGTTGTACCCTTGAGGTACCTGAGAATCCATTTGACTGCCTCCCAGTGTTGTTTTCCAGGGTTAGAGAGAAAACGGCTCACTACACCCACTACGTGTGCAATGTCTAGCCTGGTACATACCATTGCATACATTAGGCTTCCAACAGCTGAAGAATATGGTATTACTGACATTTCCTCTGTCTCTTTCTTGGATGAGGGGCACAAACTCTTGCTCAGTTTGAAATGGTGCGCTAGCGGAACGCTGACTGGTTTGGCTTTTTGTATATCGAACCTTCTGATTACCCGTTCAATATACATTTCCTGTGAAAGCCATAACTTATTGTTCTGTCTATCACGAAAAATCTCCATTCCCAAAATCTGTTGAGCTGGTCTTAAATCTTTCATGTCGAAAGCCTTGGAGAGTTCATTCTTCAGCTGGTTGATCTTCGCTGCTTCTTGTCCAACAATCAACATGCCATCTACATACAGTAGAAAAGCAATGAAATTTCCATCTGGAAACTTCTGAATGTATACACACTGATCTGCTGCAGTTCTTTTGTAGTCTTGACCCACCATGAATGAGTTGAACTTCTTATACCACTGCCTCGGTGCTTGCTTGAGCCCGTACAAGCTCTTTTTCAGCTTGCAAATAAGGTTTTCTTTAACTGAAACCTTGAATCCTTCTGGCTGCTCCATGTAGATTTCTTCTTTCAGATCACCATGAAGAAATATTGTTTTGAAATCCATCTGTTCAAGCTCCAAGTTCAATCTGGCTACCAATCCTAGGATGACTCGGATTGAAGCCATTTTTACCACTGGTGAAAAGATCTCATCAAAGTCAATTCCCTTTTTTTGTAGGAATCATTTGACCACTAGCTGAGCTTTGTGTTTCACCACTTTCCCGTTGCCATCTTTCTTGAGTTTGAACACCTATTTGTTCTTCAGTGCCTTCATTCCATGTGAGAGCTTGACTATCTCATAAGTGTTGTTCTTCTGCAGAGATTTCATCTCATCTTACATTGCGTGCAACCATTTGTCTTTGTCTTTATGAGATACAGCTTCGTTGAAGATTTCTGGCTCCCCCTCGTCATTAAGAAAAATGTATTCTGATCATAAGTATCTGGCTGATGGAATCCGGCCTCGCTCAGATCTTCGTACTGGAGGTTCTGAGTGTTTGTTGTCATTCGAATCTGTGGATAATCCTGAAGACTCTGATGGAGCAGGCTACAGCTCCCCCTGCTCAACACCTCCTTCCTCATCTGGTTCTGCTTCTGGCATGTCTTGCACCTCATCATCATTTGTGGCCATTGGTGCTGGGGTTGTGTCTGGATTTGCATCGATATTATCGGCACTGGTTTTAGAAAGCATCTTGGACTTTTCAATGTCTTCTATTGCCTGGTCTTCAAGAAACACTACATCTCTGCTTCTGATGACCTTTCTTTCTTTCGGGTCCCACAGCCTATATCCAAATTCCTCGTCTCCATAGCCTATGAAGATGCATGGGGTAGTCCTTGCATTGAACTTCTGCCTGAGCTCCTTGGATACATGTGCAAATACTAAACATCTGAATATTCTGAGGTGAGAATATGAGGGGTTCTTACCAGACCACACTTTCTCCGGAATCTCAAAGTTCAACGGTAAAAATGGTGATCTGCTGATCAGGTAGCAGGCGGCACGAACAGCTTCTCCATAGAATGGCTTTGGCAGCTTAGCCATGCTGATCATGCTTCTGACTTTCTCTATAATGGTACGATTCATCCTTTCAGCGACACCATTGTGTTGTGGAGTGCGTGGAACAGTCCTCTCGTGTCGAATGTCGTGGCTTCCGCAGTAGGTATCGAACTCCCTGGAAGTGTATTCGCCTTCATTGTCTGTGCGAAGGCACTTCAGTTTCTTCCATGTTTCACACTCGACCATGGCATGGTACATTTTGAAATAGTCCAGGACATGATCCTTTGATTTCAGAAAATACACCCATACTTTCTGAGAAGCATCGTCAATAAAAGTCAGAAAATATTTATTACCGCCTAGTGAGTTTACCTCTAAGGGACCACATACATCAGAGTATACCAGACTGAGTAACTCTGATTTCTTTGTAGAAGAGAAATTGAAAGAGACTATGTGTTGCTTACCGAATAGACAGTGATTGCAAGGATTCAGAGCAGTATTTTTGGAGACAATGATTAGATTCTTCTTTGTCAAGATAGACAACCCATTTTCACTCATGTGACCGAGTCTCTGGTGCCACAGATTTTGAGAAGCCTCTCGTTTCGCTACATTGAGGCTTTTTGCACAAATCTTCACATGATACTTGTATAAGGTTCCACAGATGTGTCATCGGGCGATAACCATGGCACATTTTATCATCCTCCAAGTGTCATTGCTGAAGTGGCTAACATAGCCCTGTTTCTCAAGAGCTACCCCCGAGAGTAAGTTGAGCCGAAGTTCTGGAACATGTCTGACCTACTTCAGGGTTATTGTATACCCTGCGTTTTTCCGCAACTGTATTTCACCAATTCCCACTATCTGAGAAGAGCTGGTATTCCCCATCTTCACTGCTCCAAAGTGTCATGCTTTGTATGTTGTGAAGAAATCCATGTGAGGAGTGACGTGGTAGGATGCTGCAGTATCTACCACCCACTCGACATCTTGAGTTACGGTGTGAAGGCATGCTTCTTCCTGGCCGGAGCATATAGCTACATCTACAGTGGTAATTACTAGTGTCTCCGCGTCATTCTTCTTCGGCTAGTTATTGTCTTGTCCCTGCTCCCGTTGCAGTTTCCGACAATTTTTCTTCAAGTGGCCTTCTATGCCACAGTGGAAGCACTTGTATGTCTTTTTCCCGTCCTTGGATCTGCCCTTGCTTTTGCTTCTGCCTCTTCTCCCACCTTGATGTTTCTCTCGTTGTCTTCCTCATTGCTCCGAGACAAGGACTTCCGTTTGATCTGAGCTCACGTCTTTTCTTTTGGCTTATTCATTTGACAGAGCATCATTTACCATAGGCATGGTAAGTTTACCTCATGGAGCTGAGTTGTTGAGAGTAACCATAGAAGTCTCCCAGCTATCATGAATAGAACTGAGTAGCAAGAGGGCTTGAACTTCGTCTACCAGTTGCATGTCTACTGCAGACAACTGGTTCACCATGCTTTGGAACTTGTTGGTGTGTTCTGCAACGGAAGTTCCACTCCGTAGCTTCAGGTTCACCAAACGCCTCATGATTAAGGCTTTATTCCGAGCTGTTTTGGCCTGGAACATGTCTTCCAATTTCCTCCACATTTCATAAGCATTTGTGTTCCGTGCTACGTGGTGGAAGACACTATGACCGATCCACTGCCTAATCTGACCCAAAGTTCTGTTGTTGAATTTATTCCATTCATACTCCTTAACAGACTCTGATTTCTCTCCCTTCAACTCGATGAAAACAAACAAATTTTTATAATGAAAAAAATCTATCATCCGAGGTCTCCAAATGGAGTAATTAGTTGCAGCCAGTTTAATCATTGCACCAGAATGAGAATCTTCCATTTCTATTTTAAGTTTTTAAAGTTTAAAAATGAAAATAGATTAAAATCGGGGCTAAATTTCACAAATCGGAGGTCACCGTTGCATCCGGAACGGTCGAAAATGGTGGAATAGACACTTTGTTAGTCTAAATCCGACACATGGGCTGATTTGTAAATTCCTAAAAAGTTATGGGGTAAAACTATAAATTTCAAAACTTCAGGGGGCTAAATGAAATTTACCAGTCTACTGACGTGGTCGCTGATGTGGCAGTACTGACGTGGCTGCTGACGTGGCAAAACGGGACCGATTTTGCTGACGTGGCGGATACGTGGCGCTGACGTGGCAGATGACATGGTGAATGGCGTGTCTGCTGACTGGGCGGTGACTGGGTGCTGACTGGGGCTGATGAGGCTGCCACGTGTATGGTCTTCAACCTTCGATCAGCGCGTGCGGCGCGTGGCAAGGCTTCTGTTCGGCGCGTGAGCCTCCGTCTGACGTCCGTTTGATCGCCGAAAAATACCACCGTGCTCGTCTCTCTGTGAACTAGCTGATGGTATCCTCAAATTGAATTTTTAACAACTTTCGTCGGAACTGGTTTTCCGATCGGAAGCTCTGTTTTTTGGTTTTACGACCCCAAAGAACAACCGAAGCTCATGATACCATTTGTTGTGATTCACCGATTACTCTTAGAGTATTTTGAGGAAAAACCGAATTCGTTCTATTACTTTCAAGAATAGGTTATAAGTTTACAAAATGAAACTTATCCAAAACCTCACTAACACTTCTCTGTTTCTCTCTTTGGGATGCCTTTGAGCTTACAACAAGCTCAGTATTTATAGGCAATGGGCTGCCTACATTTTCCACGGATGAACAGTACTCCACCTTTAACTCCCTGTGGCACCATTTACTCATAATTTGTTGACATTTCTTGCAATGACAACCAAGGCACCGGTAATCAACTAGAAAGTCAAGTTCTCATAATTTAACGTGTTCAATCTCATAATTAGATACCACTTGAAATTATTAAATTAACAACTTGTAATTAAAGACTTGCAAACGAATTCGTTATTATTGAACCCAAACGCCCACCACTTGCCTCACAAGTGCCGCAATTATGTGCAGTCCAATTCAGGAGGAAATCCATCTTCAAAATTTCAGTATAATTAATTTAATTTGCTCTAAACTAGCCGTATCAAAATCATCCTCTAAATGCACGGGTGTAGAAACTAAAGATTGGCACGACTCAATTGACACATCCTTGTGAAAACCAGCAAAAGAATAGACTGTAGCATTACTAGAACAATTTATAGGATATGTAGGGAAATGGGGAGGATACTCAGTGCAATTGTACCAGATAAAAAGGTCTTTATCAGAGCTAAAATTGAATGGAGTTCGATCAAGGGTAAGATTACGAAGAAGAGTTGGGCATGATTCTTCTTCGTCATAGGCAAGAGAATTGGCCACAAGAAGTGAAGTGTTAGAATAAAAGATGTCTTTAATGATATAAACATAATAAGAAATGGTGAGCACAGGGTTTTTGTCATTGCAGGTGATCCCAAAGTTTGGATATCCGCAAAAGGGTTCTTGTTCACCAGAAATCCAAAAAGGGTACCTTATTGTGAGGCCATTGCCACATGTTTTTGGGGCACAGGCCTCAAATTTGGGGTCAAGAGAGAGGATATGGCTGGGAAAAGTGGTCAATATGATCATCATGATACATGGAAGAAGAAAAGATTTGAATGTGAAGATGATTTGGGGATCCATTTGGGTTTGGAAAATGAAGGAAAGAAGAGAAGAAAAGTAAGCAAATTGATGGAGGGAAAGGGAAGCATAATGGAAGAAAAATTCTAATGTAGTTGGTAGTGGTTGACACTTGACAGTGGTGTCTTTTAAGTTTATTAGTTGTTTATATTTGTTAGTGTGCATGAGTTTGAAAGTGGAATCAAGATCAAATATTATTTTGGATGCAAAATCATTAAATTATTTAAAATTTCATACAAATTCTAGAAAATACTGCCCATTGGAAATCTCCAAGTCACAGATTTAAAGCAATTTTCTACCATTCTTTGCAGGGAGGGAGCAAAAACCAAGTTGGTTTTTTCTTTGGACTCCTAATCCTAGATTTTTTTTTTTAAAAAAAGTACAAAAATGAATTAATAATAAAGATAATAATAATTGAAGTGTTAAATAGAGTTGGTGGGGGGCATTTTTATTATAATGTAATAGTGATTCTGATTCACTGGAAGACTTGGAGACTGTTGGTTGGTTGGTTGAACAAAAAAAGTACGAAAAAATGAGAGTAACTATTGTGGTTGGCTTGACTTCTGGGAGCAGAATGAAAATGAGTATAGGTTAAGTGAGTTGTCCAAACAGCTCGCTAAATAGGAGGTGGTATATCATGTGCCGGATGTATATGCCATCTCTCTCATAGTAGACGGGTCCCATAATTGAGAGATGGCATATACACCCGGCACATAATATAATTTTCGGCTAAATAGAATATAGATTTTTAAACTATACTCGATAAATTTTTATTTTGGACTACTAATTTTTTATAGCCGACTTTAAATTATAAACATAAAAGTAGATATCTCATCACTAATGAACATTATATTTTAGATTATATTTATAGATTTTTAAAATTATATTTTATACTATAAAGTATATGTATTAAGATTCACAGGATAAAATTATATTGGAAAAAAAAAAACTTATCTTGATGACTATTTCTTTTATTTAGTATTAAAAAAAAACTTATCTTGATGACTATTTCTTTTATTTAGTTATCAATCACAAATCTATAATGTAATCAAATGAAAAAAAATATATATCTAAAAAAGAATAATATACAACAAAGAAATATAGCAGAAACATTTCATTTGAGATGATAAGGTTGAATAGTCAGCAGAGACGGCTGAACTGAATTTTGAGATCAAATTGTGGAAAAATTGAATTTGGAAATGTGAATTGTAAAGCAATATTCTAAATTCCAATGGAAAATATTAAATCCAGAATTTATGTGGACAGAATTTATTAGGACATGTAAAAATCAAATTGCCTGCGAGGTGCCAACTAGCCAAGGCAATTTCGCAGTTGCTTCTCTCATTGACTTGGATCTTGACATGTTTAAGGTTGACTCGGAAAATATACAGATTAGCTCTAAGTTATGTTTGAATTGATAGAAGAAGATAATTTATAATAGAATGTAACCCAAAAGAATAGAATGGAACGAAACAGAATGAAGAATAACGTACCATAATTTTATTTGAGAAAAAATGAGAGATTTATAATGTAATATTTGTATTCTATAGTTATTTGCCTGCAACTCTTACAACATATAATAAGGGCAAATATTACTTTAAAAAAATATAATACATGCCTCAAAACTAGATTTTCCACAATTTCAATCATCCTTTTTTATTTTTCCTCAACACCTTATACACGGATAATCTCATATCGCATACCGAACTTTCGAGTTGAGCAAAAAAATATTATTCAAAATTCTAATAAATTAAAGTAAAATCAACTATATTTCGATGATCATCAATCATCACCAGTCACAGGATATGGTTTTTTTCTCATTAAAAAAATTACCAGAACAATAAGTAAAAATATCCAATAAGTAAAAATTTCATAAACAGATCCACCAAAAACTGTCATAAACATTTCTATCTATCTACTCACTATTATTTGAAGGACATATATGTCTACCAACATTTAACTTTTGGGACAAAAAATAACTAAATGAAAAATATTAGTTGAAGAAACTAAATTAATAGTATTAATTCTCGTAGACAATATTCAAAAAAGTACTAAGATCAATCTTAAGTATTCAATTGCAATTTTTATTTTCTACATTGGAGAAGCTGAGTTTGTGTGACAAGTTAGTCTAGATAGTCCTAATTACTTGTATAACTCTATTCTGACGATCTCAATGTATATACATTCATATTATCACAAGTGTATTTACTCTGACATGATTATACTAATTATCGTTAATACCTAAGACTCTTGATAGAACACAAATTTCTAAAGAATAATGATTGAAATAATCATAGGAAATTATCAAATTTTCATGATAAAAATAGTGAAAATCTGAAAATATTATAACATATTTTAAATTATTATTATTTTTTTCATTGAAGTTGTAAAAGTGTATTATTTTCTTCCAAAATCTTACAAAATTATAAATTTTTCCATCTTGAAAAAGTGAAAATTAATACACTTTTGAGGTAAAAAAATATTGTAATAATTTTAGATTTTCTCTATCTCTAAAATAAAAACCAGATAATTTTCTTACGAGCACCTCCGCAATTTATAGGGTCTAATCTAGTAAAAAGAGAAAGATGATTGTACGGGGAAAGAAGGGTGAGCATACCGGGAGGGGGAGGAGGAGCAGGACAAGCACTAATCATGTTGGGTTGACCACGGCAAAAGCACAAAAATCCATTTGTAGAATGATTATATCCACATATCCCTTTAGATGACGAACAATCCGAACAGTATGTGTTGTCTGCATTATACACCACCTCGAACCCTCGATTCAAAACATCTTTCCATCCTCCACCCAATAGATCAGTGCTATTCAATATAATTGGGACTTTAATACTTTTACTACACGAGTAATTGGTAATATTTTTAAGTAGCGAGTCTCCATCGATTGTGTAAAAGCCATCTCTTCTTGCTTCTGAGGGACACCTATATATATTTTTATCAGGAGACGAGAGAGCACCACTGCAGTCAAAGAAGAAGCTGAGGTTTCGAACCTTCTCACTGTAATTGAATAGATTTTGGTTGGTAATACTGGTTTCCGTGAATGATACAGGACATTTTTCTCGTTCAAAATAATCATCTCGAGCAATTCTCATAATTGGATGAGTATCATTAATGGCTAAAACTCGGAACCTTTGATTTCCCATTTCAAGGATAGGAAACTGATTATCTACACATATGAGCTCGAAACCTTGGCGACCACAATTCTCAGGCCTACTATTGTTACCCCAGAAAGGATACTTGATATCCTGTAAGTGCCCACACGTTTTGGGTCTCTGGCATGCCTCGAACATTTCATCATCGCCATCAGATCCCGGAAAGGCAATCAAGATGCAGATGAAGGTGAAGATGGATTTCAGAATAGGCGGAGGAGGGAAGATATGACTCATGAATTTTTTTTTACAAATAGTCTCTTGCCGACACAATATCTGTGTTTTATTTGCTTGCATAAATAGGTGATTATTTTCGTCTGACATTTCAATTTTCAAACATGGAA
This sequence comes from Zanthoxylum bungeanum, assembly GCA_019454045.1. Taxonomy (NCBI): domain Eukaryota; kingdom Viridiplantae; phylum Streptophyta; class Magnoliopsida; order Sapindales; family Rutaceae; genus Zanthoxylum; species Zanthoxylum bungeanum. The sequence goes on from SKCR01031119.1 coordinate 34,039, forward strand.
ATTAATTTTATTTTGAAATGCAATTTGTGAATCCATTTGTGGAAATTTTATTTTGTAAACTGACAAAACTAGTAGGTTTCACAAAAATCTGGTGTTGAAATGAATTTCGCATTGATTTTTTTAAAAAAAAATTATAATTGATAATTAATAGATAAAAATTTAATATTAATTATTAAAAATACACATATGACAATAAAATATAAAAAAATTTAACATAATTTAATTTATCACTAGATCTAAATTCTTTAATATATGGATTTAATTAAATAAACGCGTACCCCAACAATAGGGGAAAATTGCATTACAAATCAAAAGGTATTTGATGGCACAAGTTGCATTTATATGGTCCCCTTAACTATACATGGCAAAAAAGCCCGAGGTCCGGCCTGGCCCGGTTCGGCCCGGCGGGCTTTGGCCCGGCCCGAGGCGAAAAAAGCCCGGGCCGGGCTTCAAAATGGGGGCCCGACTCGGGCCCGGGCCCGGGCCGGGCTCAACCCAAAAAGCCCGGGCCCGGCCCGGCCCGGGCTTAAAATAAATAATAAAATATTTTTAATTATAAAATATATATATTTATATAATAAATTTCTTATATTTATAATTTTTTATAATAAAAAAATCGGGTCCGGACTTAAAATAAATAAATAAATATTTTTATTTATATAATATATATATTTATATAATAAATTTTTTATTTTTATAATTTTTTATAATAAAGAAATCGGGCCGACCCGTTGCCATGCATACCTTTAACAAGTTTTGGTCCAATTTGCAGCTACAAGGAAATTGCACAATCGATTAATGTAATTAGTTGAATTAAATGCAATAAAAAAGAATAATAGAGTAATAGACCCCCATATATATTCGAAACCTTTCCATATTCCCTAAACAAATCGGCAGTCACTAAAATACCCCCGAAAAAAAAGTGAGGGTTCCGGAATTGACAAAGAAGTCAATGATTTTAAAAGATTTTAAGATTCACGACATATATAAATCGACAGCCAGTCAACCGTTTCTTTAGATCTAATCATAAAAGATTCATTCTAAGTTGGAAATTATTTAGTAATTTAAGAAATTTCACCCACAAAAACATATTCATATGTATTTTATTTTATTTTTTTTTTATAATTTTTCGAATTCAAGTGACTCCAAGTACAAAGAGCATTCATTAGGGGTGAACACAATTTCGGGTCAAACCGCGAACCGCACCGAACCGAACCGAATCGAACCGCGCGGTTTGAAAAAATATTAAAAATGATTTTGAACCGCACCGAATCGAACCGCAAATGTCGGGTCGGTGTGCGGTTTTGACCCATGTCAAACCGCGAACCGCCCAAACCGCAAATTTTGACTCGAACCGCCTAAACCGCCGATCCGCGTTCAAATTAAATATTATTTTATATTATTCTTCTTCTTTAACTATGAAAATTAAGATATTTAATGATCATATAACAATATGTAATGAATAAATGAAAATTATGTAATTTTTTCTTTAATTATAATGTGAAAACACACAAAATTTTCTTAAAAAATTTATAATCCAAATCGCCGACCCGAACCGTCCAAACCGCTAAACCACCAACCCGAACCGCCGCGGTTTTCCTTCCCAAACCGCCAACCCGCGCGATTTAAAGTAAAAAATGAAAAAACCGTCCGAACCGCACCGCGAACACCCCTATGATAAGTCGAGGTGGGGCCGTGATAATAATGTTAGAGCCAAGGATCAAGATACAGATTTTAATAACTTAATCGCACATTCTTTTTTAATAATTTGATGAATATAGTCATTACTTATATGGTAAATTGATAAATCAAGAGACTGATTTTCCACTCCATGCTAATACTTCATTACTTGAAAAATTGAAGCTGCTGGTGCAAAGAAGCAAGCCTCACGAGGCCTGTTATTTATCAGCTTCAAAAACTTGTTATTTGCTTCATCTTTCATTTGGATCACATGATAGGGCAAGCTAATTACAATTGTTTGTGTTCATTATATTAATCAAATTATTATATCACTATAGAAAACTGGAGATTACCAACTGAATATTCGGTTGAAAAACATATATTAAGAAACATATAAGTAAAATTTATTATAATAATTATATTAACTAAATTTTATTAATATGTGTGAAAATAGAAGTAAGCCTATTTTCGTGGGACGAATGGAGTAAAAAACAATACGGTCGAGAAAACAAATTGTATTTTATTTTGTGTCATCCCTCTGCTTACGATTCATTATATAATTTTACATACACAACAGTGCAAAAACAAAATAAAAGAAAGTAATTGGACATCTTTATCTTGTACGGGAACAACTGTATATTTTAAAATACGAATTTAAAGTTGGACACTTTTATATGGATATAATATAGTGTTAAAGATAGGTGTCTAATTTTAAATCTACATTTATTTTAAATAAGCGAGTACGTACACACTTGATAATTTACAAGTCTTTGATCCCCTACCATTAAATCCTAATTCACATGGATATAATATTCGTTGCTTCCGAATTGTGTAGTGCTGCTGCTTGCCAAGTACCCTACTTCCTGAGACTTAATATTACTTGTGCAACCACTTCCTTGATATGGTTTTATCATGCTTTGATTATGATTCGGATTCTGATTCACCAAATCACCTATAAATTTCTAATTAACAAGTTGTTCCCAGAGAGTTTACAATTCTGCCGGATGCAAGATTTTATTTTAAGGGTGACTATATTTTTTTCAGCAAAAATTAGTAGATTAAGTATTTTATTATTTTTCACAAAAATATTAAAAATTATAAAATCGGCATTGGACTTAGAGATAGACAACCTACTCCTAATGTCGCACCTCCATGCAATATATTTAACTAAAGATACATTTACCCAAATAAAGTATATACCTTTTGGCAGCAAGGCTGTCCCATTTAAAACTTCTTCAACTACTTCGAGTGAATACCAGTTTGAGTATGCTTCTCTAACCAAACTCCCAATATAGTTCTGCATAAATTGAAAAACATTAGTAAAAAATTAAGTATATCGAACCAAACATACACAACTTTATTTAGAATCTCAATCATATAAATTCAATTCATTTTACGTTAGTTATCAAGACAGTATAAATTTACGTTATTGTTAAGAATTAACATGCACAAATCGAGGATTTTTTAAAAAAAAAAAACACTCGGTGTTCGAATATTCAGACCATATTAAGGTTAGTGAGATCGCGAGTAAGGTATGTTTGGCCATTAATCCTTGCACTAACAACTTGGCAAATGGGATTTAAGAGGATGATGAAATTATGCCCACGGAAAATGTAAAGCTTGTTGCCCATAACACATGTTCTTGCATGTTGTAGTGTCACTTCCCACATTTTTTGGGACATGCGGGCGCTTAAAATCTGAAGAAGAATTTACAGAAAGAAATTAACTAGTTTCTTATCATTTAAGATAGATTTTGTATTGGATTATAGAAAATTAACAATTAAAATACCCTTCTAAGCTTTTGGGGTTCCACAATAGACATTTTTAAAAAGTCTTGCACGTTTTAATGCCTGAACACTACAAGAATTATGGCTTTTAGCGTCCAACTATTTAGCGTCGAATGTTTTTTCGACGCTAAAAGTGATATTTAGCGTCGAAAATCATTTTCGACGCTATATGTCAATATTTAGCGACGGAATAAAATTTCGACGCAGAATATTAATGTTTTAGCGTCGAAAATATTTTCGACGCTAAATACACATACTTTAGCGTCGAATAGTATTCGACGCTGAATAATTATATTATTGCAATAATTTTTGGCGCCAAATATTACACTTTTAGCGTCGCAAAAACGTGTCGACGCCAAAATATACTTTAGCGTCGAACAAATATAGTCGCTAAAGGTTTATAAAGTTTCCACCGACAAACCCCTGACTCTTTTTCGCGTCTAAATAAATTCGGCGTCGAAAAAACCTTTTCGACGCTAAAAACGTACACAATTAGCGTCGATTATGTATAGTCGACGCCAAAAATAATACTTTTAGCGTCGAAAATATTTGCGACGCTGAATAGTTATGAAATTTCCACCGACAGATCCTTGATTCTTTCGCGTCTAAATTAAATTCGACGCTAAATATCAACAATTAGCGTCGACATAACGTATTCGACGCTAAAAGTGAAACATTTAGCGTCGAATTTCCGTATTCGACGCTAAAGATAGATTAAAATGCAGAAGGTCACCAACCCTTCTCCCCCTCTGTTTTTTCTCTCATTCTCTTCATTTTCATCCTCTGAAATCTCAGAATTTCTCCTCTACATCCTCACATCTCTCCTAAAAATTTTCAATAAAATTGTAATCAATTTCCGATAAGGTAATTCTTGTTTCATATTTCTTTATTATTTTCAATTTTTATGATTATATATGTTGTTTATATGCTGTTTGTTAGTGATTTATGATTCATATATGTAGAGTAAGTATATTAATTAATAAAATATAAATTTTTTTGTAAACTATTTAATTTATCAACCAAATATATATATATATATATATATATGCTTAAATTAAGTATTACTGAATTAGTAATGTTGATTACTGTAAAATGATATCTAATGATTATATTATTATATTTAGGTATTCTGCTGAAATGGATAGAAATTGGATGAGCTCTCTGGATAGATTGAGTGTTGAATATCGTAATGGAGTGTCTGAGTTTATGGAAGTCGCAAAGCAACACATTGATGCAGAAGGTCGTGTTCGTTGTCCATGTGCAAATTGTTTGAATAGGAAAAGGAAGCGGTTAGATGAAGTTCATAATCATTTATACATGCCAGGAATATCACCAACTTACCGTACGTGGATTTATCACGGTGAGCAGTATAATTCTCAGTCACGGTTTTATGATGTCGGTGAAGGGAGCAGTAGTTACAATCAACCTGCAAACGATGAGATCGCCGATATTTTGCATGACTTACAAGGTCCACAACTTGGTCATAGTGTTAGTGGCGACATGCCAGTGTTAAGTGGAAATGATCAAAATTTATTTAGTGAACTACTTGATGAGGCAAAAAAAATTCCATTCGAAGGTGCTGGAATGTCGATCTTGAATTTCGTTGTGAAATTATTACACATTAAAGTGATCAACAGAATGACCAACAAAAGTATCGATATGATGTTAGAGTTACTGGCCCAAATGTTACCGGTTGGAAGCGAATTGCCTAAGTCGTACTACGAGGCAAAGAAAATGTTGCGTGATCTGGGAATGGGGGAATCCATTCATGCTTGTAAGTTTGATTGTGTATTATTTCGTGCCGAGTATGAATCACTTGAACATTGTCCGATATGTGGTGAAAGTCGGTACAAAGTCCGTGGTATGGGGAAGAAAGTGCCTCAAAAGATATTGCGATATTTCCCTTTAACGCCCAGGCTGCAGAGATTGTTCATGTCACGACACACAGCGACTGATATGATGTGGCATCATGAAAAGAGGATCGGTGCGGAGGGCATACTTAGACATCCTGCGGACGGAACCGAATGGAAGGAATTTGATGACATGTACCCTCGTTTCGCAGAGGACCCCCGTAATGTCAGGTTAGGTATTGCCTCTGATGGTTTTAACCCATTTGGGAATATGTACAACTCTTATAGCATCTGGCCCGTTATTGTCATTCCATATAACTTACCTCCATGGAAATGTATGAAGGATCCGTTCATGTTTATGTCATTGCTTATCCCTGGTCCACGTTCACCTGGTAAAGATATAAATATTTACTTGAGACCATTGATCGAGGAGTTACAAACATTATGGAATGTGGGTGTGCATACCTATGATGCAGCTTCAGAGCAGTATTTTCAGATGCATGCCGCATTATTATGGACCATTAATGATTTTCCAGCCTATGGTTCATTATCTGGATGGAGCACTAAGGGATACATGGCATGTCCAGTTTGTGCGGATCATACACCTTCGCAACGATTACGGAATAAAATCGGATACACGGGCCACATGAGATTTCTTGAGTCGAGTCATCCTTGGCGGAGGAGTAAATTATTTAACGGGCAACATGAACCTCAGAGTAAGCCCAATCGATTGTCTGCATTTGACATACTTTGCCAACATCAACATCTGAAAGACAGCACACCAGGTAAACATCCTAATAATAGAGATAAAAATCGAAAACGGTTACCTGAAGAGTTGAATTGGACAGGAAAAAGTATTTTCTTTGAGTTAGAATATTGGGGAACTCTGAGTTTGCGACATAATTTGGATGTAATGCATATAGAGAAAAATATTTGTGAGAGTTTAGTGGGTACACTATTCAATATTCCGGGTAAGACAAAAGACACTGTAAATGCTAGATTGGACCTACAAGATCTTAGAATTCGCAGTGAATTGCATTTACAAGACTCCTCTCGAGGTTTTATTAAGCCTCCTGCTAGTTATGTGCTCAATCAATCGGAGAGAAAATCATTCTGTGATTGGCTGAAAATGGTTAAATTCCCTGATAATTATGCATCCAATATTGGGCGTTGGGTCAGAGATGATACAATAACGGGATTAAAGAGTCACGATTGTCATGTGCTGCTCGAGATTCTCCTTCCTGTTGGCATTCGACCTTATCTCCCCCCGAATGTATGTGACGCCGTACTTGATCTATGTGGCTTCTTTAAACAATTGTGTCAGAGGACATTAAGCACATCTGTTATTGACGACCTTGAGCAAGGAATCGTGATAATCCTATGCAAGCTGGAGCGAATTTTGCCACCCGCTTTCTTTGATGTCATGGTACATCTGGCTGTGCATTTACCGGATGAAGCTAGAAAGGGAGGTCCTGTCCATTACAGATGGATGTATCCCATTGAGAGGTATTATATATATATATATATATATATATATATATACAGTTTTATATAAGAAAATTTGTAACCGTTTTTTTGTGCATAGAATTTAGTGTTAATGCAAACTTGTTGTCATATCTGCAGAGCTTTGGGAGATTACAAACAATATGTCAAAAACAAGGCACGACCTGAAGGTTCAATAGCTGAAGCTGTTATAATAAATGAAGCAATAACATTTTGTTCGATGTACATGCAGAATATTGAAACTCATTTCAATCGTCGGCCACGAAATTATGATGGAGATGCAAGTAATAGCCAAGAGATCACAGTGTTCCGTCAAAATTACAGACCATTTGGGGCAGTAGGTGTCAAATTACTAACCCGTCAGGAAGTTCAACGTGCGCATTGGTTTATATTGAGTAATTGTGATGAAGTGCAACCATATTTAATGTAAGTTTTTCTGGTGCATCATTACTGAATTTTTTCCATACATTAACCGTGATAATTTATTGTAGGCAACATCTAACAATGCTACAAATTGCTGGTGACCATAATGTTGATGAAACCCACAAAAAAGAATTTCCTAAATGGTTTGAGACAACTGTAAGTTATAATATTTTATATTTATTTTGATCCTAACATTAGACATTTCAGTTTGTTATATTAACACATATATTTCATTGTCAGATTATTAATCAAGTGGAAAATGGTCAATTGGACTCGCAATCCTCGTTGGTTTCTTTGGCTTATGGGCCTCAAATGCAGGCGTATGAGTACAGTGGATGTATTGTCAACGGAGTTAGATTTCATACCGAACAGCGAGATGTTAATCATGTGACTCAAAATTCTGGAATTGTAGTCCAAGGAGAACACGGCTCAGATGTAATTGACTTCTACGGCGTATTGCAATCGGTCATTGAGTTCATATATCGACCCAGACGACATACTGTGCTATTCCAATGTAAGTGGTTTGACACTAATGCCAGAAAGAGGAGAATTCAAGTTAGTAATCATCTCACGTCAATTAATGTTCAACGTTGTTGGTACAAGAATGATCCATACATTTTTTGTACCCAAGCACGTTCAGTGATATATATACCTGATCCTAAGTTAGGAACTGGATGGATGGTGGTAGAAAAGTTACAACATAGGGCCATTTGGGACACGCAGGAGAAAGATAGAGTTGACATATCAGATGAAACACAAGAAGTCTCAGGCAATTTTGAAGTTCCTGAACAGATATTTGTTGGACCAACTGTCAACGTTCCTGAAAATATCACATTAACTCGAGCTAGTACAGACGTTGAGCTAATTCCTCATTCTGAAGTGAGCGTTGAAGTAGCAAGTGAAGAACAATTTGACACTGAAGATGACTTCGATTCCAGTCACGAATCCTCAAATACCGACGATAATAGTGATTAATTATGAAGTTACAGTATTTTGTAATGGATGAATAATTTATATGGATTAATGTATGGTTGTTGATTTTAATTACGCTTTAGATATGATTGAAATATTAACGTAATGATTAATAGTATAACTATGATATATTTGTTTTCAATTATTATTTTTAATGATACACATTTAGCGTCGAAATTGTTTACATTTGGCGTCGAAATTATATTATTTAATGATACACATTTAGCGTCGAATTGTTTACATTTGGCGTCGCAATTCTTCGACGCTATATGTCTTAAATTTCCCGGAAAAAACCCAAAATTTTTAATAAACCGCCAATTTTTTAGCGTCGAAATTGTGGACGCTAAAATGAATTTATTTCGACGCTAAGGTGATATTAGCGTCGAATGTTGTTATTCGACGCTAAATATGAAAAATTTAATTTCCCGGAAAAACCCTAAATTTTAATTGACCGCCTAATTATTAGCGTCGAATTTTTCGACGCTAAAAGACTGTAAATTCGACGCTAAATGTCGTCCAAATCCCTAAAACCAGAGACCTCTTCTCTTCTGCGCAAACGACCCAAATTCGCCCAACCTTGCATTTCTCCTGCAATTCTCGGCTTATACTCATTGCAAGCAACAAATTTAAGGTGAGTCTCACTTTTTGATTTTATTTGATGCTTGATGATGATGAATGTTGATGATGATGAATGATGATGATTATTGTTGATGATGAATGATGATGATTATTGTTGATGATGCTTGTTGATGATGAATGATGATGATTATTGTTTATGATGATGCTTGTTGTTGATGGTTGTTGATGACAATGATTGTTGTTGATGATTGTTGATGATTTTGTTGATGATTATTGTTGATGGTTGATGATGATTTTGTCGAAATTAGAGGGACGAATATGATATTGAATGAAGGATGATGATCGACGAATTAAAGGGACGGGGACGGCAGAATTCTGGGCAGAACAGCTGCTGTGTTCTGCCCAGAATTCTGGGCAGAACAGGCAGCCCCCGATGGTTTTCCGTTTAACTTCGTCGTCCATTTAGTACAGTATGTGTTTTGGAATTCGAAACTTCGTATAGTATAGTATGTGTTTTGGAATGTTTGTATGTGTTTTGGAATTCGAAAGTTCATATAGTATATATTTATGTGTTTTGGATGTTTGTATGTTTTTGGAATTCGAAAGTTCATATAGTATATATAGTATGTGTTTTGGAATGTTTGTATGTGTTTTGGAATTCGAAAGTTACGAAAGTGAGCATTCGATGTGATAAGCGCTTTTGTTAAGTTGTATTGACTTGTATGGATATGTATGTATATGTATAAGAACTTTGGAATTTGATGACGCTAATGCGACGGGTTTTGCAGATGGCACCGGGCAATCGCAAACGGGCTACCGCGACTCCATCTACATCAACAAGGGCAACTGGCCCTGGTGATTTCTCTGCTAGCACAGGTGAGTCCAGTACAGTGAAGGGTCGAGGACGCACCCGTGGCCTGGGGTTGGCTAAGTACGTTAAGGCTCACGGCCGTATTCGAATACAGATATCAGAGGATGGACACACTCAAGTCGGACAACATAATTCAGCGTTTAATACAGCCATAGGAGCTACAGCTCGATATGAAGCTCCCCAAAACTACGTATCTTGGAGAAAGATACCGTGGGAGACAAAAATGAACCAGCTATTCCCTTCGCTACTTGTAAGTTTTTTCGATATTGTTTGTTATTTAACATTTTTATTTGATACTTATTTTTACTCGAATTTTCATGTAGGAATGGTTCGAGTTCGATCTGACCCAAGTGAATGTCCAACAATATATTGACTACCACATGGGGAAAAGTTATAAAGATTATAGAACAAAAGTCCTGAAACCAATATTCGACGAACATGGACCTTCAAATGCTCCACAACACAAGCCTGATTTTATAGAGGAACAAGATTGGACATTCTTATGTGAGCTTTGGTCTAGCAAAAAACACGAGGTAAATTTTGAAATAAACAGAAATTTATAATTGTCTTTGTTTTCGGTACTTACAGTGTTGGTGAATACAGGATAAATGTCACGCAAATGCGGAAAATCGAAGTCACTTGCGTTTTAACCACCGTGCAGGTTCGAAGCCATTTATCCAACATCGTGCCGAACATTCTGAGGTAAATATATCCTAACGTAAAATTTAACAGTTAATTGTTTTTACTATCTGGAATAATATTGAATTTATTTTATGTTTATAACAGAGTAACACAGGTGAGGTGCAATCATTTCCAGATTTTTTCCGTGTGACGCATTACAATGACAAGAAGAAATGGATAAATGAAGAAGCCGAACGCTGCTATGTAAGTTTCAGTTTTTAAAATAAAATAATTAATATTATATATGTTAAATTTTTTTCTCAAATTCTAATATTAACTTATTTTTTGAAACAGAACGAAATGACGGAACTCCAACATCAAACTCAGGAGACAGGGACCGACCCCATACCAGATGAGCAGCTGTCGCAAATGGTTTTCAAGAATCAGACAGCTTACAACGTTGGTCTTGGCACTCGTAAGAAGCCAACGTCATCTGCACGCAATAATGGTAATTCGGACAATGTCTCTCTTCGAGACGAGTTAGTCACCACCAAAGACGAGCTGCAGCAGACTAAGGAGAAGCTACAACAGGTCACGGTGGACCACGAGAAGAAGATGATGGACCACGAGAAGAAGATGGAGCAGTTGGAACAGCAACTGCTGGCTTTCCGTCAGATGTTCGAGGCCTCAATGAGTCATGGTGCATCGGGCTCGAGCGTCCCCCATCACAGTAGTAATTAATTTTATATTTAGTTTTGTATAAACATTTTGAACAAATAGATTTAATATAATATTTTCTTTTTCTAAAACAAATTTCAATATAATATTTCGTCATTAATTACATTTTTTTTCAACTAAATTAAATATTTTAGACCAAAAAATAAGTAAATTACTAATTTTTTAAAAAATAAATTATTTACTTTTAGCGTCGAATATTTCGACGCTAATAGTATACAAAATGGCCGCTGTAAGCGTACATATATTTCTTTAAATATATGTTAGCGTCGACTAGTTTCGACGCTAAAGGTGACTTTTAGCGTCGACAAATATCGACGCTAATAGTAAAAAACATGGTCGCTATAAGCTTACATATAATACTTTTTTAATATACTTTAGCGTCGAAATTTCGACGCTAAAAGTTTGAATTTTTGCGTCGATATATTTCGTCGCCAAATATACAATATAGCGTCGAAAATTTTACTTTTAGCGTCGAAATCAATTGGACGCAGAATACTGTTTTTAGCGTCGCATTTAATTATTTCGACGCTAAAAGTGGTTTTCGTCGACATTTTATCGTCCATTTTTTGCGTCTAATTTTTTCGACGCTAAATATAATTTGCGTCGAAATTGTCACTTATGGCGTCGAAACAATTCGACGCTAAATGGTCTAATTCTTGTAGTGGAATCAGACAAAGCGCCTTTTGTTAAAGCTCCACACCTCTCCCATCTTTCAGACGCCATACTTCGTCTTCTAAAGTTGGTGGATGATGCTTCTTGTACCTTCAGTAGGATACAAAAAATAAATTATTAATTCTTTTGATAAATTAATTTTTTAGATTAAATCCGAAGATGATGATGATTATTTCTTGTCATTATTGATAGTGAGATGCATATAAGTTTTTTATTTTATTAAATGAATATAGGGTTATACATGAGCTAATTGAAAAAATCTATAATATGAAAGTAGTATCATATAATCCATACAAAATAATATTCTAATAATATATTTGAAAGAAACTATGTAGTTTCTGTTTGAAAGGTGAGAAAGTGAAAGAAAATTATTGAGAGCTAGAGAAGTGTACTGAGCAAGATTTGTTATTTAGTGTTTGTTGAAGATACAAATTATTTCACTAACAGGCTTGTAACCGTATCTACTATTTATACTAAAAATAATCTACCTGCTACAACTAACACACTTTTAATCTTAACAAACTACTAACAAGAATAACAAACTTGCCGAGTCATTGATCCATGTGAACCCTTTTCTGACCAATCACAATACAGAGGTTTGGTCCACGTCAGCAGCATATTAATATATTGCTGAGACCATGAGCTGCAGATGCTCTGCTTAATACTCTAACATCCCCCCTCAAGCTCAAGGGAGTGAAAAGACATTGAGCTTGCTGCGAAGATAATGAAACAAGGTATAAGGAATGGCCTTGGTTAGATTATCTGCTGTCTGATCTTCACTAGGAACAAATGAGACTGTGATGGAGTTGTCAGCTACCTTGTCACGAATGAAGTGAACATCTAATTCAATGTGTTTAGTCTTCGTATGATAGACTGGGTTGCTAGCAAGAGCAATGACACATTGGTTATCACACCATGGGGTAGGAGGAGAAATAAGCTTAAGATTGAGTTCAGTGAGTAAGGATTTAATCCACATAACCTCAGCAGTAGCAAGAGCGAGAGCTCTGTATTCAGATTCGGTGCTTGATTTGGAAATGATACCTTGCTTCTTAGAGGACCAAGAAACCAGATTGGGACCAAGAAAAACGGCATAGCCAGCAACAGACTTTCTATCATCTCTAGCACAAGCCCAATCAGCATCACTAAAGCATTGAAGATGCATACTACTGGTGGAGTAAAATTGGAGGCCATAATGGGGTGTGCCATGTAAGTATCCGAGCAACCTTTTACAAGCTTGCCAATGAGTATCAGTAGGGCAAGACAAAAACTGTGACAGCTTGTTGACAGAAAATTCTATCTCTGGGCGAGTTAAAGTGACATACTGAAGAGCTCCAACAATGCTTCTATAGGAAGTAATATTAGAAATATGAGAACCATCTGACTTAGTAAGGTGATGGCCTGCTGCCACAGATGTGGCACAAGGATTGGAATGAAGCATATTATGCTTGGCCAAAATATCTGCTATATACTTGGATTGAGAAAGATGCAAACCATCGACATTTTTGTTCACTTCAATACCTAGGAAGTAATGAAGTTCTCCTAGATCTTTAAGAGCAAAAGTGTTATGGAGGGCTTTGATGGTATGTTGAATCAATGAAGAATTTGAGCTAGTAACAATAATATCATCAACATAGACCAAAAGCAGAATTAAGTGACCATGCTCCCATTTATAGAACAAAGAAGTATCAGACTTAGCATTGAGGAAATTACACTGATGAGTCATAACAATTTTGACTTTATCAAACCAGGCCCTTGGTGATTGCTTTAGACCATAAAGAGCCTTGTGTAGGCGACATACATGATCAGGCCGTGAAGCATCTACAAATCCTTCTGACTGCTGCATATAAACTTCTTCAGTGAGCACTTCGTTGAGAAAGGCATTATTGACATCAACCTGTCGGATAGACCACTTATGTATAACAACAATGCTTAGAACAATCTGTATAGTTGAAGTCTTAACAACTAGGCTGAAGGTTTATGTGTAGTCATAGCCATAGGTTTGATGAAAACCTTTTGCCACCAAACGAGCTTTGTAACGTGATATGGATCCATTTGAGTTGCGTTTAATCTTAAACACCCATTTATTCCCAATGATTTTGACAGGAGAAGAAGGCTTAACTAGAGTCCATGTATTATTGGATTGTAGAGCTGAAAATTCATCTTTCATAGCCTGATGCCATTTGGGGTCTGATAAGGCTACTGAAACCTTGGTAGGTTCAACAAGAGAGGACAATAGAGTTGTCGTATAGGTTTTAGGTTTAAAAATTCCCAGTTTGGATCTAGTTACCATTGGATGGCCTGATGATGGTTGCAAAGGCAGATGATGATTAGATATATGGGAAAGACCAGGTTCTGATGTGGCAGAGACAGGACTAGTAGAAGAAGAAGTGGAAATATGAGAATTATGGGGATGGGAAGTGTCAGAGGCAGAAAGACCATGTGGATCATCTGGAACATGAGGAATTGAATACTGCTGCTGAGGAATTGCTATAGGAATCGGTTGAAGAAGGCAATGTGTTTCTAATGAGACATCTGATGAATGAGGAGAATTATTATCATTAGAGTGAATGGTTGAAGAAGACACATAAGAGAAATCTTTCCCATGAGCATAAGGAAAGCTAGTTTCATCAAAAATCACATGATTAGAAACATAGACCCTTCCGGAGGAGTGGAGACATTTATATCCCTTATGATGAGAACTATAACCTATGAAAATACATCTAAAACTTCGGAACTCCAATTTATGTTTATGATATGGTCTGAGATAAGGAAAGCAAGAACACCCAAAAATTCTGAGAAATGAATAATCAGGTGGAACATTGAACAATTTTTGATATGGAGAAATATTATTAAGGACAATTGTTGGTTGTCTGTTGATAAAATATACTGTAGAATGAAAAGCATTCCACCAGAAGATCAGAGGAAGGTTAGCTTGTGCAAGAAGTGTCAAGCCGACATCAACTATATGTCTATGCTTCATTTCTATCCTACCATTTTGATGATGAATGTGAGGAAAATGATGTCTAAAATGAATTCCATTGGTAGCAAGATAATCACTGAGAGACCTAAACTCTCATCCCCAATCAGTTTGTAAGGTTTTGATTTTAAGACTGAGATGATTTTCAATGAAAGTCTTAAACTGAACAAAAATAGGAAAAGCATCTGATTTGGATGTAAGTGGAAATATCCAAGTAAACCTGCTAAAATCATTAAGAATAGACAGATAATACTTGTACCCTTGAGTGGAACATACATGAGAGGGACCCCAAAGATCAGCATAAAGTAATTCTAAGGGTTGAATGCTTTTTGTCTCAACAGAATCAAAATGGAGTAAATGACTTTTGTCTATTTGACATGCATTGCAAAAGTTCAAATGTGACAGTTTATTTATATCACAAGGAATGTTACAAAGTTTGAGTACATTCCTGAGTGTGTGAATAGATGGATGACCAAGTCTCTTGTGGAGAACTGAGAGGTCAGTACCTTTTTTACCCTTTTCACATACTAAAGCATCACATTGAATATTAGGTAAACAAGAAACTGGGAAATTAGTTTTTACTGAAGAATACACTGAATCATCAGAGTGAGACAACTGAGAAAACATAGAGATAAGAGTAGATGGTTGAGATGAGTTATAAGAGCAGATGCGACTGTTTTAAGATGGAATTTGAACTTTATAGAGACCTTCCTTAGCAATTCCTTTGAGCAGAGTGGTCCCCGTATTCCTGGCCTTTACAAGACAACATTTGTCATGAAACTCAATAAAAACATTATTATCAGCCAATAATTTTGAAATACTGAGCAGAATTTTGGTTATTGATAGGACAAAGAGAACATGTTTCAACAATAAGGAGTCATGTAGGTGTGTAGGTAGTAAAACAGATCAAATTTGGTCAATTTTAAGTCCTAAACCATTACTAATATGCAGCTTATCGGGTCCATTGTAGAGAAAAGCATCAGAAAGTATACTTGAGTCATTAGTAACATGATTTGTAGCTCCACTGTCAATATACCAGGCTGGATCTTCAACCATTTTTAGAGCTGAGGCAAGTTGAGCAGTCTCATGGCTCTGGACGACGTACTCATTTGGCATAACTGGACCAATATATACCATATTTCCCTGATATTCATTGCCTTGATAACTATAGCCTCTGCTAGGTCCTCCTGAAAAACCTCTGCCAAAACCTGTGTAGTTGTAGTTTTGAGGAGAGAAATTTCCAGGATTTCCATGTGGTCTATATCCTCCATTATTATAGCCTCTGTTATTTCCCCTAAATTTTTTAGGTATAAAGCCCTGATTAAACCTATTCCTGCACTTATAAGCTCCATGACCAGAAATGAAACAAATCTGGCACACAATACTACCATCAACAATGTTCTTTCCTTTGTCAAAACTTCCTCCCTAGCTATATCCTCCACTGTTTCCAGGCCTATTTCCATTATATCCACCTCCACCTCCTTTGTTGTAGGCATTGTTCTTACCAAAATTCTGATTCTTTTGTGCAATATTGGCAGACAGATGATGTTGAACTTCATTACTGAGTCTACCTACAACTTGCTCAATCCTACATTCATGACTAACTAATAACGAATACAATTCTTCTAAGTTCATGGTCTCTGCTCTTGCTAGCACATTAGTTACTAAAGACTCATATTTTGTATCTGAGTTCAGGCCAGTAAGTATACACATAATCAGATCATCATTTGAGATAGGTTTTCCAGCAACAGCTAAACTATCTGCTAAATTCTTCATTTTTGTAAAGTAATCACTGATACTTAATGAACCTTTCTTAACAGTTTGCAATTGCATATTAATAGGCATTACTCTAGCTTGAGATTGAGAGATAAACATGTTATTCAAACTTTGCCACAAATCAAAAGAGGTTGAACAATGAATTACCGAAGACAAGACATTCTCATGCATGGAGGATAGCAACCAACTGAGAAGAAGCTGATCAGTTTTGATCCAATTATCAAAGCTTAGATTCTCAGATCTGTTCAATGTTTCTCCAGATCCAGTGCTCGATCCTCCTTCAGCCAAAATAGAGAATCGTTCTGGACACTTCTTTTCTCCATTGATGAAGCCTTCCAAGCCATTGCCTCTAATTGAGGTAAGGACTTGAAGTTGTTGCGACCAAGCTTAACAGGTGTTACAAAGCTGAAACTTGTGTTAATGTTCATATTTGTCATGAATGGCTCTGATACCATGAAAGAAACTCTGTAGTTTCTGTTTGAAAGGTGAGAAAGTGAAAGAAAATTATTGAGAGCTAGAGAAGTGTACTGAGCAAGATTTGTTATTTAGTGTTTGTTGAAGATACAAATTATTTCACTAACAGGCCTGTAACCAAATCTACTATTTATACTAAAAATAATCTACCTGCTACAACTAGCACACTTTTAATCTTAACAAACTACTAACAAGAATAACAAACTTGTTGAGTCATTGATCCATGTGAACCCTTTCCTGACCAATCACAATACAGAGGTTTGGTCCACGTCAGCAGCATATATTGCTGAGACCATGAGCTGCAGCTGCTGTGCTTAATACTCTAACAATATTAACACACGTATTAAAATATTAAAAAAATATTATGTAGATTGTAATTTTACATACAATGATGCATAAATGGAAAAGGTCCATATCATCATTATGATATAGACAATCACAAATAATCAAAATAATGTGATGTGTATATGAAAATAATCATAAAAATAATCGCATGCACAAATAAGAATCAAGACTTTGCATGTAAATATGAAAAATGAATCCCAAATTATGTCATTTGATTTTTTAAATGGACTTGCATAAAGTATACTTACATTCTCCACGATGATCTTTGACAACAAAGGCTTCCGTAATTGCTTCACATAATCTAACACCTTGATAATTCCAATATGCAACTCTTGCACCAATTCTGAACTTGCGGCTCCTAATCCAGCTCGAATTGTCCTTAAACTCGATATCTCCAATCGGTGCAACCCCATCTCTGGCCGTGACATTGACACCACCAGCGAGAAAGGGCCGCTTGCCAGTTCTTTCTTTTACAATGTTGCTTTCAAACTCTTCTTGACTCCAATTATCTCGATCCCCCGGAGGAAAGTCTCCGTCAAGAACTACAATATCCAGTTTGATCGGAGGATGAAATCTGGCCGGAGCAATATGGCCGCTGGTTCTTGTTGCGTCTACGAGAAGAATTTGAAGAGGGTTATTTTCGATGTCAGTGATTTTGCTGCCGGTGAAGATTGGGAGAGATATTTTTTTGCTGAATATAAGTTTGAGGCCTGATGTTTTGAGAGCTTGGATAGGCAATGTAGGAGAATTAGTTAAGTATTGTTTAATTTTGACAATGCTCCACTTCTTCATTCACCTGATCATATTATAAAGTAAATCATAAGAATTATAAACATAAATAATCAATCATCAATTATTTATTATTGTTCTTTATTAAGTACATATATAGTTTTTCATGTTTCTTAGGGTTTTTGTGCTGATATAGTTTTACCGGGCAAAGATATCTGCTGATGGTTAAACATGAACAAATTATATGAAATAAAAAAAAAAAAATGAATGAATGGAGATGTCGAAACTTTCACCCATTAAATACCAACTTTTTTTTGTGATTAAACACACAATAATAGAGGTAATTGGAGAGAAAACTCTTCTTTTATATTACTCACAAAAGAATTACAAAGCTTTATAACCAAAGCTTAACAAAAAACTCTCACACCACTTTACTCTCTATTAAACTCACTTCTGGGATTCTGGGATGATAATAACAATGGTTTGAGGCCCTTTTATACTGCCCAAACCGCGTGCTACAGTAACACGCGGTTTGGCAGGCTGTCAATCTTCCAGCAAGCTTCAAGCAGGGTGCAAGCTGGAAACATTCACGTTGCTTTCTGCTTTCGGCTCATTTGGCACCTTCTGCATGCAAGTATGCATGTGCTGGCTTCATCACTTGCTTACCTGGCTTCAACAAATCTCCCCATCGGTGAAGATTTCCCCAAAATCTGAGCCGACCATTAATCATCCAATTCCGGATCCTCCAAAGGATCCTCCCCTGGCTGCATCTGTATGACTGCCTACGTACCCTGAGTTGGGATCAAGCCAATCGTAGTTCTCTGAATCTCCCCACTCTGACTATGTGGAGAGTTTAGTCATCCCGGCTATAGCACGACAGATTTCAAGCTTCTCTTTCGGTAAAACCTTCGTGAACGTATCGGCACCGTTGTCGTCGGTGTGAATCTTTCTGAGTTCTATCAGCCTTGAGCTCAGGACGTCCCGTATCCAGTGATACCTCACATCGATATGTTTTGACCTCGAATGAAATGTGGAATTTTTACCGAGATAGATAGCGCTCTGGCTATCGCAGTACAAAATGTACTTCTCCTACTTGAAACCCAATTCCTGGACGAATGTCTACATCCACATCAATTCCTTGCAAGCTTCTGTAACTGCAATGAATTCTGCCTCTGTTGTAGAAAATGCAACACATCTCTGCAACCTAGACTGCCATGCCACAGCTCCTCCTGAGAGAGTAATCAGATACCCCGAAGTAGACTTCCGGGTATCCACATCTCCTGCCATATCTGAGTCGGTGTAGCCTATCAACACTGGTTCGCTGCTTCCAAAACATAACCTCATTTTGGATGTGCCTCGAAGATACCACATGATCTATTTGATCGCATTCTAGTGTTCCCGTCCTGGGTTTGACATAAATCGGCTGACCAATCCAACTGCGTGTGCTAAGTCTGGCCTCGTGCATACCATGACATACATAAGACTTCCCACTGCTGAGGTGTATGGAACCTATTTCATTTCCTCATTCTCTGTCTCAGTAGAGGGACTCTGTTGTGTACTCAATCTAAAGTGGGTAGCAAGAGGAGTGCTAACCGCTTTAGCCTTGTACATCTGGAATCTCTGAAGTACCTTCTCAATGTACTCCTCCTGTGACAAGTATAACCTCTTGGCTTTCCGATCACGACCGATCCTGATGCCAAGAATCTGTTTAGTTGGCCCCAAGTCTTTCATATCAAAAGACTTACTCAGTTGCTGCTTCAAATTATCAATCATCGATTGATTCCTGCCAACAATCAACATATCATCTACATATAACAGTAAGATGATAAAATCATCATCAGAAAACTTCTGAACGAAAACACAATGGTCTGAAGTGGTCTTCTTGTATCCCTGCTCCCCCATAACTGACTCAAACTTCACGTACCACTGTCTCGGTGCCTGTTTCAAACCATAGAGGCTTTTCCTGAGTCTGCACACATAGTCCTCTTTCCCGCTGACTCTGAAGCCTTCTGGTTGCTCCATGTAA
Organism: Zanthoxylum bungeanum; assembly: GCA_019454045.1. Lineage (NCBI taxonomy): Eukaryota > Viridiplantae > Streptophyta > Magnoliopsida > Sapindales > Rutaceae > Zanthoxylum > Zanthoxylum bungeanum. The sequence continues at coordinate 54,062 of SKCR01031119.1, forward strand.
ATTTCTTCTTCCAGATCCCCGTGAAGAAATGCGGTCTTGACATCCATCTGCTCAACTTCCAGGTCTAGGCTTGCTGCTAAACTGAGCACAACTCTCATAGATGACATCTTCACAACTGGAGAGAAGATTTCATCGAAGTCAATGCCTTTCCTCTGATTGAATCACTTGACAACTAGTCTGGCTTTGTACCGGGGTTGTGAAGTGTGCTCATGTTGCTTCACCATGTACACCCATTTGTTCTTCAAAGCCCGTTTGCCTCTTGGCAATTTCACCAACTCAAAAGTGTGATTGTCATGCAAAGATTTCATCTCATCTTCCATGGCTTCCTCCCACTTTTCTCTGTCCTCTGTTTCCACAGCCTCCTGGTAGCTCTCGGGTTCTCCCCCGTCAGTAAGCAGCACATACTCATATGCAGAGTATTTGGTTGAAGTTCGCCTCTCTCTGTCAGACCTTCTATGTGGAACTGTTGGTGTAGCTTCTGGTACTGGTGGTTGATCATGATCATCATCTCTGGGAGCTTCATCACCTGTACCCTCCTGTCTGGGAACCTCACCTTCAACTCGTACTGGCACCGGTGTATGAGGTTCTGAATTCACATTTCTGTATTGCTGAGGCATTGTCTTCAATTACTTTTTGATATCTTCTATGGTCTGGTCTTCAACAAAGACAACATCTCGGCTCCTGACGATCTTCTTCTCCACATGATCATACAATTTGTAGCCGAAATCATCCTGACCATATCTAATAAAGACACACTGTCGCGTTTTTGCATCAAGCTTGGATCTCTCGTCCTTTGGGATGTGTACAAATGCTTTGCACCCAATGACATGCAAGTATTCATAAGACACTTCTTTACCTGTCCAGTCTTGGTTAGGAACGTTACCTTTCAGTGCGACCGCTGGGGACATGTTCAAAACATGTACTGCTGTGATGAGTGCCTCCCCCCAAAATGTCTTCGGCAGCTTGGCTTGTGACAGCAAACTTCTGATCCTCTCGCACAAGGTTATGTTCATCCTCTCAGCTAGGCCATTCAGCTGAGGTGACTTCGGAGGTGTCGTTTGATGTCTGATTCCTTGCGTCTTGCAGTACTGATCAAACGGACCTCTGTATTCTCCACCATTGTCTGTTCTGATGCACTTCAGTTTCTTGCCGGTTTCTCTCTCTACCAAAGCATGAAACTCCTTGAACACTCCAAGCACTTGGTCTTTTCTCTTCAAGGTGTATGCCCAGATCTTCCTTGAATGATCATCAATAAATGTCACAAAATACAGTGACCCACCAAGTGTTCGTGTCTGCATCGGACCACATACATCTGAATGTATGAGATCTAGTACCTCCGATTTCCGTTGAGGCGGGGAGCTCTGGAAGGATACTCTGTTTTGCTTTCCAGCCATACAGTGTTCACACTTCCGTAAGTGTGAGTTCTTCAATTCCAGAAGAACATTCCGCCTGCGTAGTATCTCCATCCCTGTTTGGCTCATGTGACCGAGCTTTTTATGCCACAGCTCGGCTGCCTCATTACTGTTGACTGTATTTATGCTACTATTTGAAAGCTTAGCATGCATCAAATACATGGTTGAGTCTTTCTTACCTCATGCCACCACCATTGATCCTTTAGTGAGCTTCCAGCATCTGTCACTAAAGGTGCTGCAGAAAACTTCATCATCCAGCTTGCCTGTTGAGATCAGGTTTAACCGGATATCTGGAATGTGCTTGACTCCCTTCAACACTAGCCTTGTCCCATTCTATGTTTCAAGGCAGATGTCTCCAATACCGACGCCTTTGGACTGTCCGTCATTCCCCATCCTTACAGCATCGTAGTCCCCTGGTGTGTAAGATGAAAAGAAGTCTCTGCGAGATGTGGCCTGTATGGATGCGCCACTATCTATCACCCAACTGGTCTCGTGGCTGGCAAGATTCACAACATCTTCTTCATATATAATATGAAATTCTTTGGAGGTTTTCTCGGTGGTAGTAGCAACTCTTTCTTGATTAGAGTCACCATCTCTCCTGGACTACTCGTTCTTCAGTTTGTAGCAATCCCGCTTCATATGGCCTTTCTTTTTGCAGTGATAGCACTCAATATCCCTTGTTCTTGATTTCCCCCGGTTCTTGTGTGATTTACCTGGGCCTCGGCTTTTACTCCTCCCCATTCTGGTGTTCTTTTCTGTCACTAGAGCTTCTGAGGTTGAGGCTGATGCTGACTCCTGCATTCTCGTCCTCTTTTCTTCCTCGAAGATCCTGGTCTTTGCCATCTCCATAGTGACTTTCCCATCTGCGGCTGAATTTATCACCATAGATCTGAACGTTTCCCAAGATTCTGGTAACGTATTAAAGAGTATTAAGCCATTTACCTCATCACCGAAGTCTATGCCCAATCCAGACAATTCCTTCATGGTTCCGAGGAAATCGTTAATATGGTCCGCCACAGCTGTACCTTCCTGGTATTTCAAACCCATCATCTTCTTGATGTAGTACAGCTTGTTGTTTCCAGTCTTTGCTCGGAAAAGCTCCTTCAGCTTTCTCCATAAATCACGTGCATTTGTTTCTTCACTGACATGGTTGACGATACTATCGTCGATCCATTGACGAATAGTACTGCATGTTTTCTGGTGAAGATTAGCCCACTTTCCATCGGTCATTCCTTCTGGTTTCTGCTCCAGAAACACCGATCCATCATAGTCCTTTACATACAGAAGGTCTTTCATCCTTCCTCTCCATGTGAAATAGTTTGTACTAGTTAACAAAATCATTTTTCCGTTGCTCCCCTCCATCATAAAAATTCTAAGCAAAATTTCAAAAAAACGGACCTCACCGTTGCGTCCGGAATGGTCGAAAATGGTGGAAATGACACTTCGTTTGTCAAAATCCGACACAGGGACCAAATTGCAAATTCTAGAAATTACAGGGGTCAAAGTGCAATTTCCGAAAGTTCAGGGGCTAAAGTGCAATTTTACGGAAAAGTTCAGGGACTAAATTGTAATTTCCAAAAAAATCAGGGACTAAATTGAAAATTTCTGAAAGTATAGGGGCTAAACTGTAATTTTCAGAAAGTTTAGGGATCTATCTGAAATTTACCAGACTCCGCTTACGTGGCAAATGCTGACGTGGCAGTTGACTCGGTTGCTGACTGTGCGCTGACGTGGCGTTGACTGTGCGCTGACTGGGCGACACGTGGCGGATGATATGGCGCTGACGTGGTCGTCTTCTACCTTCAGACGAGAGTGGGGCGCGTGGAGCGCGTCGATGCGCGTGGTCTGCTCTCTGGACGGCGCGTGCAGCCTGCTGGGACCTCCGTTCGATCGCCGGAAAATACTGTCGTGCTCGTCTCGCCGTGAAAAGTCCGATGGTATGCTCAAAATCAATTTTCGACAACTTTTGTCGGAACCGACTTTCTGAACCGAAGCTCTGTTTTCGAGTTTCGGGATCCCAACGAGTAACCTTAGCTCTGATACCACTTGTTGTGATTAAACACACAATAATAGAGGTGATTGGAGAGAAAACTCTTCTTTTATATTACTCACAAAAGAATTACAAAGCTTTATAACCAAAGCTTAACAAAAAACTATCACACCACTTTACTCTCTATTAAACTCACTTCTGGGATTATGAGATGATAATAACAATGGTTTGAGGCCCTTTTATACTGCCCAAACCACGTGCTACAATAACACGTGGTTTGGCAGGCTGTCAATCTTCCAGCAAGCTTCAAGCAGGGTGCAAGCTGGAAACATTCACGTTGCTTTCTGCTTTCGGCTTATTTGGCACCTTCTGCATGCAAGTATGCATGTGTTGGCTTCATCACTTGCTACTGGCTTCAACACTTTTATCCTCTATTATTATTCGAATCCAAATGAACAGTCAGCCACAAAGCGCATTCACGATCAATCAAACTGCATCGATCTAGAGAGTGAATAATATGAATACATAAACTAAAATATGTGTTAAAATAATTACTACTGACCATTCTTACGGTTGTTTTATCCAAATATTAAATCGTGTGTGTGTATATATATATGCATGCATGAAACATTACAATAACATTTTAAAGATGTTATTTATTAGCATACCACTCGTCTAAGTACAGGCTCTAACACAGAAACGAAGTTCTGAAAGGAATTCAACATGACTACTTCTGCATTTACACTGTCACGGAAAAAAAAAATGTTAAGCATAACAAGTCAGCGCAAGTAATTAAGAAGTTGACAGATTAATCGAAAGAGAAAGAAAGATGATAAAATTTGATCTCATACGGAGCAACTGGAGGACTTGTCCGGGTTTGTTTATCGGGAGGCTGGTCTGTCTCTGAGCTTACTGCTGTTTCGTTACAAAGCCGTTTAGCTGACATTTTACATTAAAAATAAATAAATAAATAAAAATAATAATTTGCTAAAAACTCATAATCGGAAGATGAAATGAGAAAGAAATGGTGGTTAATTTGTTTGTTGGATTTGGCTAGGGTTAGGGATATGTATACGAAGAGGCTCTGTCTTGAAGATTATGAAGAGTACAAAAAGTTACCAAAAATAATATTTAATGAAATTTCTGAGAAAGATTAAAGAAGCAACTATGCAAAGGAACGTAGTGACCTATGCCTATGATATTATCGATATTGCCGTCATCGCTATATCCAAAACTTATCAAATCATTAGCACTCTCTTGTCTTTCTTTTTCTACAACACTCTCTCTTCCCTTCGTATTCTTCTTCCTTTTTTCTTCGAAAATATTAGGGACCATATAAATTACACAGGTACATATATAAATATTTATGTGATTGGATAATCACCACAAAATCAAGATGGTCTTATCTTAGTTTTGTGATATTTTCGAGCCACATAATTATCTTGTCTCTCTATATCATTATTCTTTTTTCTTTGGTCTTAGATTCTATTTTGAGCTGAATTTTATATTGAGTATCAAATAAGAATATGGATTCGATATTAATTTGAGTTTTGTACTCAATTTTTCATAAAATTTGATTGGTACTTATTAGATAAAAATTTATAAGCAATTCAATCTTAATCGTTCAATATTATATATATAAGCTGAAATTACCTACAAGCAATAACAAGTAATATTATACCCAAGAGGGGGTTGGGTTATTAAAAAAATAATTCGGAATTATAAATTTCATCAATTTTATACTTCCAAGCTTTTATCAATAATTATAAACAACCTTAAAATAAAATTGCATAATTTAAAAGATAAGGGAAGAGAGATACAACACCGAATTTATAGTGGTTCGGCCAAATCGATTGCCTACGTCCACTCTTTCTTCAAGTGCGCTTGAAGGTTCCACTAGATTCAAGAATCTTTACAACGAAGAGATTTTGCTCTAAGGCTTCTCTTAAACCTTTTACACAAACTCCACCATTGAGAGTAATCACCACTCACACAAGGGATTTCAATACAAGTGTTTCCGAAAAATAAGTTTTTGTGTTTACAACACTATTTGAGAACTCGCAAAAAGATTACAAATATTGAATAGAGTATGAGTTGCTCAAATATATTTAAGCTCACTAAGATGATTATGAAAGTGTGTGTATGAGCTTATGAATTTATGAGAATGAGTTGGATCAAGAGAATTTTGGTATTTCTCTGTTTTTGCTATCAAGAATGATGTATGAAGATGTTATATGTTTGCAAAAACGAAATAGGGTCATTTATATAGTGAAGAGAAATGATTTCCCAACATTTTTTGTCAGAGACCGGTATGGAGACCGGTATGCCAGTCTGGCACCCAACGGTCATATTAACGTTAAAAAATGTATCCGTTAGATCGGTATGGAAACCGGTATGAGTCTTCCTAATTCCAGTAAGTATAAATTCCAATAGCATGACCGGTTTATAAACTGGTAAGGAAACCAGTATCAAGGGTTCCGGTTCCACATAGCATGTATTTTGGAACCAATACCGGTCTAGAAACCGGTAAATGATAACCCGGTTCCATAGAGCATGTTTTCTTGGTTATAACTGGTATGAAGATCGGTAAGAAAACGGGCGAGGATCATACCGGTTCCAGAAAGGTTACAATACAGGGGAATGCAACATGTATGCCGGTTTAGGATATAGATATGTTGATTTTTGAATGTTCAAGGCATTTTTCAAATGATCTTAATGCATCTATATGGGGTTGCATGTTTAATGAGCTTAGATATGAAGATAAACAACTCATTTTACAAATATAGTTCTAAACTAAAGCCATAATAGATTTTCTTCATAGGAGGTTCGACTTTTGCGTCCGTTGCTTTTTATTACCGATATGCTTCGAAATCTTTTTGGAATGTCTTGCCATAGTGCGTTGAAGACTTCGAATGTTGCGTCATCAAAATCCAACTTGAAGTATATGTCGCTAACAATCTCCCTCTTTTTGATGATGACAACCATTATAAACTTGTGAATCTTTTGAGAGTTCAGTATGACGAAACTTGCTCCCCCTTAATGTGTATCTTCGATGCAATATTATAACACTTAGATAAACACATTAGTATACATAAGCTCCCCCTCAATGTAAGGGTAAAGTAATCACAAGTTTTCTCACAAGTTTTAATTATTTGAGTATAATTTTTCTCCCCATTTGACATTATCAAAAATGTGGAGAAGCAAAAGCAAAAAAGGAAACTCCAATCAATCCATAGCATAAGTGAAAAGGCAAACACGACACAAAATAGAAAGAAGACATTTCATTCATAGCTTGTCAAAATACATGTTGCGAGTCAAAATACATGTCGCTAGTCAAAATATATGCCACTAGTCAAAGTATATGCCACTAGTCAAAATACACGTCACTAGTCAAAATACATGTCATGAGTGGTAATAAAATGTGGGCCGTATATAAAATCTAAAGCCCGTCAGTAAGAGAATGGAGTTGTTGTTCCATGGTGGTTAGGCGTTTCTCCACACTAGTACTGAAGCTAGTGAAGGATGTGGAAAGCTGAGTGACGTTGGTTGAGAGAGTGCCGATACTGTCAGCGAGGGAGTCAAGTCTGGCCATGACGAGGTTGTGTTGCTCGTCCGTCGATGGTCTCAAACTAGATGGAACTGCTGTGTCAGCGGCTGCAGTGTCAGGTTCTTCATCGGAATCAGTGCTCTCACTCGTTCTTGTCCGTTTGGAAGTGGAGGCTATAGGAGCACTGGGTTTGGGCTTCATACGCCAAACACTGTTGACTTTTTCCCAATTCTTATGGTGAAAGGTGGTGAGAGTGATTTGACGAAGAGGGGTAACAGAGAAGGATGGCTCATTGGTGCCGATGACAACTTTAAATTTGTGAAGGATTTGAGTGATTAGAGATCCATATGGAAGACTCTGTTGGGGATGAGACCGGGTGGTTTGCATATACCGGCAAATAAGATAACCGATCAAGCTGAATGTCTAAGCCTAAGCACCCCAAACCAGATATCCAGAAGATTGACAGTGTCAATATGGCCTTGACGAGGTAAGAGAATACATTGGATGATTTCGGTAAAGACTTGCATATTAAAACTCAATTGAACTTTCTTTAAGATATGGACGTCAGGGTATGGGTTTGGAATAAGTGAGTCCCTTTGCAAAAATTCCATAACTCGTTCACCTTGGATGCATTCAAGCTGACGAAAGGCTCGAGCAGTGGCGGCACAGATTGGTTTGGATGGAGTATGGAAGATACGGTTAATGGAATGTAGAGTGACAAGAATTTTTGTACCATTGACACAAGTGCGAAAGGAACCAGGAGCACTGATAGGGAATTCCATATTCGTATAGAAAACTTTAACAAGATTGGGAAAGATGGGATCATGGAATCTACAGAAATTGTTCAGATTATGACGCTCTAGAATAGAGGAACAAGGAAAGTCGGATAAAGCATGCAGATCGTAAAAGTACGGTTTGGATATAACCTTTTGTTTGATATGATCATTGTAAATTCGTTTGGAACGATCATTAGTGGAGTATTGATCAGGAGAAAGGTTAGAGTTCAGGATAGGGTTCATTTTGTAGTTTTGACAGGATTTTTGGGGTTTTTCAAAATACGACAATTTGAGCCAAATAAGCGATGGATAAACGATTTAAACATGTCATAGAGTCACTTGAACTAAGAAAGTTTAACCAAAAACAACTGATATAACTGAATCAAGAGAAATAAAATCCTAGGGTTTTGAAACCTAAAAAATTCGAAACTAGAGAGATTAAGGAGTAATGGAAAATGAAGCTTACCAATGTTGACGAATTAATGGACGAAAATGACTTTGGAGATGATTTGAGTGAAAAAAGAGAGAGTTTGGGAGAGATTGAGAAGAAATTTTCGGTGAAATGAGAAGGAGAGGCGCGACTAGCTTTTAAAGCCTAGACCGGTTTATAGACCGGTATGCCGATTCGTATACCAGTAATTGACCGATATGGGCAATTGCAGACCGGTATGCCGATTTTAGAAGAAATATGCAAGGATTAAGAGCATTTTTATCGATAGAAATGGCCCGAAAGTTAATTTTCGAGTAATATTCATGACCCATATGAGTTATTTATTAACTTAATGAGACTTATTAATACTCAAATCAAATAAATTTAAAAGAATCAAAACTTAAAAATACACACATAGGCAACAAATAAAGTGTTCAATCAATTAATGCAATAATGCCTAATTCCCGTCTAATTCTTATGAAACTTTCTTCGGGAAGAGTTTTTGTAAAAATGTCCGCCAATTGTTGATCGGTCGGAACAAAATCAAGAATCACATCCCCTTTGCCAACATGATCTCTAAGAAAATGATGCCTTATATCAATATGCTTGGCTCTAGAGTGGAGAATAGAGTTTTTAGACAAGTTTATGGCACTAGTGTTGTCACATAAAATGGGATTTTTCTCAAGAATGACCTCATAGTCTCGAAGTGTGTGTTGCATCCAAAGTATTTGAGCGCAACAACTACCCGCTGTAATATATTCGGCTTCGGTAGTAGAAAGGGCAACACTATTTTGTTTCTTGCTAAACCATGAGACTAGGCAATTACTCAAAATATGACATGTACCACTTGTGCTCTTTCTATCCAATCTACAACCGCCAAAATCGGCATCGAAATAGCTAATCAAGTTGAAAGCTACTCCTTTTGGGTACCAAAGTCCCAAATTAATGGTTCCCGAGAGATATCTACAGATTCGTTTTACGGCACAAAGATGTGTTTCACGAGGATTAGATTGAAATCTTGCACACATACAAACACTAAACATGATATCGGGTCTACTTGCGGTTAAATAAAGTAAAGATCCAATCATAACTCGATATTTTTTCTACGGCTTTACCTTCTTCATCTTTGTCAAGCTTCAAGATTGAACTCATGGATGTTGAATGATGTTTGCTTGATTCCATCCCAAATTTCTTTAAGAGTTCCTTGATATATTTTGCTTGATTTATGAGCACTCCCTCTTTTCTTTGATCTATTTGTAATCCTAGGAAGAACTTGAGCTCTCCCATCATGCTCATTTCGAATTCACTACTCATACAATTTGAAAATTCCTCACACAAGGAGGCGTTAGTAGCACCGAAAATAATATCATCAACATAAATTTGAACTATTAACATTTCATCATTCTTATGCTTAATAAATAGTGTGGTATCAACTTTTCCCATTACAAAACCATTTTCCAAAAGAAAAGAGCTAGGCCTATCATACCATGCTATAGGAGCTTACTTAAGTCCATATAGTGCTTTGGTTAATTTATACATATGATTGGGTAAATTAGCACTTTCAAAACTGAGAGGTTGTTCAATATAAACTTCCTCCATAATGTACCCATTAAGAAAAGCAATTTTCACATCCATTTGATAAAGTATGAAATTTTTATGACATGCAAAAGCTAAGAGGATGCGTATGACTTCAAGCCTAGCTACAGGAGCAAAGGTTTCATCATAGTCTATTCCTACTTCTTGGTTGTAGCCTTGGGCCACTAGTCTAGCTTTATTTCTCACAACCAATCCGGACTCATCAAGTTCATTTCTATAAACCCATTTTGTTCCAATTACACTTTGATGAGTAGGTCTAGGAACTAGTTGCCACACTTTATTTCTTTCAAATTGATTTAATTCTTCTTGCATAACTATAATCCAATTATGATCAGTTTCTGCCTCAACAACGTTTTTAGGCTCAATTTGAGAAATGAAAGTAAAGTTATTACAATAATTCCTAAATGTGTGTCTTGTGACAATTTTCTTGGAGGGCCTTCTATAATTAATTCCTTAGGGTGAGATCTCGTAACTTTAGCATATTTAATTTCCTTAGGAAGAGAATGAGAGTCATCACCTTGAGTTTGTTGAGGAGGATCATCATTACCTTCATGTTGCACTTGATCTTCAAATTGTGATTGATCATTGGAATCATCTAAATGTAGACCATTTAATTGTTCGTCCACGTGATTCTCAGCATCATCATTTCTTCTTTCAAGATCTTTGTTGCTAGTAGAAGATTGGTTAGATTCATCAAAACTTACATGTATGGATTCTTCAATTATCATGGTTCGTTTATTATAAACTCTATATGCTTTGCTAGAGGAAGAATATCCTAGAAAAATTCCAACATTGGATTTAGAATCAAATTTTCCAAGGTTATCCTTTGTGTTTAAAATAAAACATTTACAACCAAAAACTTTGAAAAAAAAGAGATATTCGGTTTTCTGCCCTTCCATAACTCATAAGGAGTTCTGTCAAGGCCTTTTCTCACTACCACTCTATTGATCACGAAACATGCGGTGTTGACCGCTTCGGCCCAAAAGTAATTTGGTAAGATATGTTCTTTGAGCATTGTTCTAGCCATTTCTTGAAATGATCTATTTTTACGCTGAACAACCCCATTTTGTTGAGGTGTTCTTGCACAAGAAAATTGATGTTTTATGCCATATTGTATGCAAAAATCTTCAAAAAGGTGATTTTCAAATTCTCCCCCATGATCACTTCTTATGCAAATAATGCTAGATTCTTTTTCCTTTTGAACTTGATTGCAAAACATTTTGAAATGTTTGAAAGTATCATTTTTATTTACTAAAAAGAAAACCCATGTAAATCTGGAGTAATCATCAACTATTACAAATGTATAGCTTTTACCACCAAGACTTGTGGTTCTAGATGGTCCAAATAAATCCATATGCAATAGTTGGAGGGGTTTTGAGGAGGAAAAACATTTTTGGATTTGAAAGAGCTTTTATGTTGTTTTCCAAGCTCACAATTTTCACAAACTTGATCTTTCATAAATTTTAGCTTTGGAAGTCCTTTTACCAAATCTTTATTAGAAATTTTGGAAATCAATTTCATGTGTGCATGACCTAACCTTCTATGCCAAAGCCAAGAGTTGTTATCTAATGCACTTAAACATTTCTCATGTGCATGTCATGTTTAATATCAAATAGATAAACATTTTGATCTCTATAAACTACGAATAATGTATTATTTGATTTTTTATCAACAATTCTACAAATAGAGGCATCAAATTCAACTTCATAACCTTTATCACATAATTGGTTAATGCTTAATAGGTTATGCTTAAGGCCATAAACTAGTAAAATATTTTCAATTAAAGTAGTGGAACTGGTACCAACGTTTCCATATCCAAGAATTTCACCTTTACCGTTATCACCAAATGTAATGGTTCCACCATTTTTGATGCTAGTGAAAGAGGAAAGTTTTGAGTAGTTCCCCGTCATATGCCTTGAGCATCCACTATCGAGAAACCATTTTCCTTTATTCTTTTTCTTCCTTACCTATGCAAGAAGAATCATGTAGTTTTAGGTACCCAAATTTTCTTGGGTCATTGGAGGTTAGTTTTAGTTCTTTTTGGAACCCATGCATTCTTCACATTTTCTTTCTTATACATGCAATCATATATCTTATGTCCTTTCCTATTGCATTCATAACAAGTAACATTTGCATTATCATGAGAGTATGAAGTAGATGCTTTAACAAAATGATTTTTCAAATATATACTTTTGTTGTTAGGTCTATATCCCAAACCTTCTTTATTGAATAAACATCTTTGGGATCCAAGAAGAATATTTAGATTTTTCTCTCCTAAAGTGAATTTTGTTACAATATTGTTTAAATCCATAACTTTCTTTTTCAATGATTCATTTTCTTCTTTAATCATATTACATTCACATGTAGTAGAACTAGATGTTATGCTAGATATGTTCTTCCCAAGTTTTACATTTTCCTTCTTTAAGCAAATTAATTCTTCTTCATATGTTTTATTTTTCTCTACAATTAAGGCATGCTCATTAACTAACAATGTATGTTCCTTTTGACTAGTTTGTGTTTCTTTAACAATGAATCATATAAATCACTCAATTCATTAAATGAATCAATTAATTCATCATATTCGAGAGAATCATGTACCTTTTCTTCTTCACTTTCGATGATGAGGTGGTTATCCTCAATTGCCATAAATGCAAGATTGTTTATTTCATTTGCACATTCTTCATCTGAGGAGCTTGAATCATTATCGCTCTAAGTAGCCTTCATTGCCTTCTTTTTACCCTTTCCCTTGAATCTCTTCAAAGGACAATCCATTGCTTTGTGACCCGGTTTTTTGCACTCAAAGCAAGTGAGGTGTCCCTTCTTGTGTTTCCATGACTTTTCATCCTCATTTCTCATTTCTTTTCTGAATTTCCCTTTGATGAACTTTTTATTTTTTAGGAATTTCTTGAAGTTTCTTTTTAGGAGGGCCATATCATCATCACTTTCTTCATCCTCACTTGACTTTTCACTATCTTCTTTTATTGCATTTGATTTTAAGGCTAAATTCTTTCTTACTCTTTTCTCTTCTTCATCATTTCTATCCATTTTTATCTTCATCTCATATTCTTGTAAGTTACCGATCAAATCATCCATCTTTAATGTATTTATGTCGTTTGCTTCTCTAATGGAGGAGGTGTAGCTTCTATATTCATTTGGAAGTGATCTCAAAATTTTCTTCACTTGATCGGATGTCCCGATAGCTTTTCCCAAAGCGCTTAAATGATTAATGATGACCATAAACCTCGAAATCATGTGATCAAATTATTCTCCAGATTCCATCTTGAAATTATCCAATTCACACATGAACCGGTTGATTTTTGATTCCTTCACTTGGCTTGTGCCCTCGTTGACCATTTCCAAAGACTTCCATAAATCATATGCGTTCCCATACTCCAGAAGTTTGTTTATTTGATCCCGATCAATGGCACATATGTTGGACAATTATGACGCATAGCATCACTATTTGTACAGATCATGGTGTTGTTGTACAAATTAATTATGTGACAAAGGAAATTGCTATTTTATCATTTGTGATTAGATCACCAAGATGTATAAATGATAGAAAGTCCATATGATTAGTACCGGATTGAGATGATATGAGACAGTATCAATCCACGAAGGTTTAATCATTAAATATCCCTAGTCGTAGTATTATCGAGATTGGACATCGATAATGCGAATAGACTAGTATTACATGTGTGCGTGTTATGGGAGCATAACGACATAGTTCTCATATATTTGGGTATTGGATACTCATGCAAGTGTAATAGGAGGTTGTGTTTTACCGATGGTACGGAAAACAGCTTCGCTCTGGATAGACCCCTTCGAAATTTCATTGGTAGTATAACTATGTGTCTATGGAAGTCCGAAATCAGGGTAGGTGTATTTGGTCTTAACCTGAGACTTGCACCGCTAATACTTGCGACAATCAATATATTTTGGTTTTAGTCATCCAGGACTTTAACCGGTTCTGTGTACGCCTCTGCTGGGTATATTGAGAATCGTAGTGTATTGGGTGTAATGTCAAGACGGAAGTATCACTTCAGTTATAGTGGAGATGATGATCACGTAGGATACAGAACTAGTACTATTATGTACTGCAGTCATCATGATGATATGACTAGGTCATGTTCATCCGATTATAGATACTAGTTACCAGACATCCGATATGTGCTTCGTACGGGGCATACACAATTCCATCCCCAGGCCTTGCATGTGACCATCCGATATTGGATCGAGATACACAATACTACGTATACTACGACTGATATAGATCACATATTCCTGTAAGGATATTTCTGGAGAATTGGGTAGGCATGACGCTTTACTAGAAGCCAACATTGTCTTGTAAATCGGTACAAACGTAGTACTAGGTACTTACGTGTTCGGATAGTCCGACGACCATATTTACTGCCAACATATCCGGGGATCTCATGGGTCGCTTCCCGAAGATTCACCAATGACGTATGACTCGCACTTTAATTAATCTAGGATTAATTCGATGAGAGAGAAAATTAATCTGGGATTAATTACGGAGATATTTTATCTCGGATAAAATATTATTTAAAGAGAGAGAATGATTAATTTGGAATTAATCGATAAATTAATATATTCGATATATTAAACGAAATTGGATTTTGACGCGGAAATAAAATCATATTTTAATTCGGGTGAACGAATTAATTTAGAATTAATTCATTAGCGACGTGAATAGTAATTATGATAGGCATGATTATTTAATTAAATTAGATTTAATTACATCGCAATGGAAAATTCGTTAATTTGGAATTAGCGAACCCGAGCCCGAGAGTGTTTGCAAGCGCACTCGCATTTCGAATTCAAGTGTGGCCCACAAGTTGTAGGGGTTTTTAGGGGGTGAATCCGGTAACGGAGCGGAAGCGGTGAAAATCCGATTTTCAGATTTCAAAACTTTTTCTCGGATTAATTAAATAAACATATTTATTTAATATTCCAATAATCAAATTATGAAAATAAATTCAATAAAATAATTTTAAGTGAATTTACCGAAATGCCATTGCTTTGTATTTTTGTTCATTTTAGTCCGAAATTGATCAAATCAATTTTGAATGATTCTAAATCATTTCTAAGATGAACTTAGCATGTTCAAAACATCAAAACACCAAAGCAACCAAAATCCCCAAATTCTCACATCAAGGCTGAGAGCCTCACTAAGGTTCCAATTGGAACACTTTGTCATTTCATGCATCAAAACACATCAAGATGTAATCCAATGAACATGAAACTTTATATGCATCATATACACACACATATACACAACATATATGAAAAGCCCCAAATTTGGAATTGGTCATGAACCCTAATTTTTCAATTTCCACAAATTGGACAAATTAGACCAAATACATTAAATCAATTACTTCAATCATCATTCTTACATCCAATCCAAGTCTCAACACAATGAAACAACTCAAGATCAAATCTAGGTCATTTAAGAGTGGGTCAATAACTCTAGATTAGCAACATGGTTTCCAAAACCTTAAAAAATAGTTATAACTACAATAGTTACAAGCTTTCTTCATCACACATGCTCAACACTTTCAACCAAATTTCCATCATCAAAAACACAAGAAATAATGAAAAGAATAACTTAAGAACATCACAAGATGTTGCCTAGATCCTAAGGAATAAATTCCTTCTAATAGTAAGTTTGAAAAACTTACAAAATCCAAGCTTTTCTTAAGTTTTTCCTTTTCTCCTTCACTTGCTTTCTTTGTTTTCTTTAATGGTGTTTCTTGTAAAGTGTATTAGGTTAGCTAAATTAAAATGAAATGAAAATAATTTATATTAGGGCAAAAAATTGCCCTGGCCGAATTTGCATATACCAAATGCAAGAATATAAATTTCAATTTCATTTGCAAATTCATTAAATCAACTTGCATAAATATCTAAAAACACTTTAATGATATTTATATAAAGTCAAAAAAGGCAACATAATCATTTACTTTAAATATCCTAATGTAAGATATTTATATTTTAATTAATTTAATCATTTAACAATTAAATAATTAATTAATTAATCAAATACAAATATATTAAATATATGTATAATATTTACATTAAATATTAAAAATATATATTCATTTAGGATAAAAGTCAAATAACTCATTTTGACTATTAATTAATGTGTATTTAAATTAATCAAGTATGAAATGTAAATACACAATAATTAGGCAAATGACTATCTAGTCCCTTTAGCATGTATCTTGCGTTTAACCTTTAAACGACTCTATAAATAATCAATATTATTTATTAATGTTGCTCTAGTGCTCTACGAGTATGTTTCATTATTGAGACTCTCTAGATTCAGGTATATCCGTCACGAAATCAAATTTCGTGTCCATAATCTATCCACCCGTAGATTATGACGATCACAGATAATCTCGCTGAACCATACAGGTCGAGGTCATGGAAAATGTATAATTCCTCCGTCACAGGTATCCGGATAAATCCCAGAGATATAGATATAAACGTCAAATCTCTATCGGGATTATTCAGTCGACTATTCCATTAGCAATCTCTAAAAGAATGTTTAGAACTAGCTTCTAACTTTACCACGGGCCCATGGTTTTATCTGATTGCTAATCATATGGACTACCTATGCTCTGATACACAGAACTGATGGATCCTGTCTTGATACACATAGGACACCCTGAGGATCTATCTACACCCAACGAACAGCGGAGGTCTGATCTAAATAGATCGGTGACGTGACTGCCGTCTAAGTGTAGAAGATGTCTCATGTGCCCATAATGGCATCTCAAGTCTAAGAATCACAAGTGCTACTCAACCCAAGAAGATTCTTATTGACGCTGGTGTACCATCCATTAAGAATCTTCGGTGAGTCGTTCAATGTTTATCCGCTATAAACACCTACACGTCTATACTAGTCTCCAAGACTTATGGTTCATTGAGAAACCATTGGAATCATATATTCCAGTATACGACATATACCGGTCTCAACAGGTTTACTATACTGACCAAGTAGTGTAAACCTTGACTAGGAACTGTCTGAGAATGACAACGTCATGATACTTCTCAATGTCCGTTGCGACGCTTTTGCAACTGTATCATGACTAATCATTCTAGGGTCATTACGTCTTTACCATATAATAAGATAGATTATATTATAGAAACTGCATATATTATTCATAATAATAATGTTTTACAGAAGTATTCAACAGAAATACAACCGGGAATTGGCGCTCTGAGCACCAACCCCAAAAAAATCTCCCACTTGCTCTAGTGCCAATATCGATTGTATCTAATACTCATCGACTCCACGTGTTTATCAAACAACTTCGGAGGTATGGCCTTCGTCAGTGGGTCTGCTACATTATCTTCACTCGGTACCTTGCACACAACAATATCCCCTCACGACACGATCTCTCGAATGATGTGGTACTTGCGTTCCACATGCTTCGACTTCTGATGCGCCCTCAGTTCATTTGCTTGCGCAATGGCTCCAGTATTATCACAGTATAACGGAATCGTATTCTCGATACTTGGGACAACTCCCAATTCTGTGATAAAGTTCTTTATCCACACACCCTCTTTTGCAGCTTCAGAAGCTGCAATATATTCCGCCTCAGTGGTGGAATCAGCTGTAGATCCCTATTTGGAACTCTTCCAACAAACTGCACCTCCGTTAAGGGTAAAGACAAATCCAGATGTAGACTTTCTATCATCGGGATCCGATTGAAAATCGGAGTCTGTATACCCATTAACTTGCAGTTCGTTTCCTCCATAAATTATTAACTGATCCTTAGTACCTTTAAGATACTTTAGGATATGTTTAATGGCCATCCAATGGTCATTACTTGGATTGGACTGATATCGACTAGTTACGCTAACAGCGAAACTGCTATCAGGCCTCGTACACAACATGGCATACATTATGCTACCCAAACACGAAGCATAAGGTTGGTTAGACATTCTAACCTTCTCATCTTCTGTTTGTGGACACATCTTCTTAGAAAGATGAATCCCATGTCTGAACGGTATGTTTGCTGTCTTACAGTTACCAAAGCTATACCGTTCCAAGATCTTATCTACGTACGTTGATTGGGATAACCCAATCAGCCTCCTTTGTATATCTCTATAGAGTTTTATCCCTAAAACATAGGAAGCTTCTCTCAGGTCCTTCATGGAGAAATTCTTACAGAGGTACGCTTTGTAACATACCTAAATCATTCCCAATTATTAGGATGTCATCAACATATAGGACTAAAAATACGACCAAGCTCCCACTGGCCTTCTGATACACACAGGATTCTTCCAAATTCTTGAGAAAACCAGACGATCTAATAATCTCATCGAATCGAAGATTCCAACTTCGTGAAGCTTGTTTAAGTCCATAAATGGACTTCTTAAGCTTACATACCATACCCGAGGTTTCGCTGGACGTGAAACCTTCCGGCTGTTCCATATAGATTTCTTCATCAAGAAATCCATTTAGAAAAGTCGTTTTGACATCCATTTGCCAAATCTCGTAGTCATGATACGCAGCTATAGAAAGCAAAATCCGGATAGACTTAAGCATTGCTACCGGTGAAAAAGTTTCATCGTAGTCGACGCCAGGTCGCTGCGTGTAACCTTTTGCTACCAGTCGGGCCTTGTAAGTTTCAACCTTACCGTCAGGCCCGCGCTTCCTCTTGTAAACCCATTTACAACCGATAGGAACAATTCCTTCGGGAAACGGAATCAAGTCCCAAACTTGATTTTCATGCATTGAGTCTATCTCGGATTTCATGGCACTTTGCCATTTCACGGAGTCGATGTCCAACATCGATTCTCTATAGGTGAAAGGATCTGTCTCTTCAACTAAGAGAACATCCAGACTCTTTTCTTGTATCAAATACAAGCGTTCAGGAGGTCTAAATACCCTTTCCGACCTACGGAGTGTGTGTGTTGAAGGTCCTTCATCTACTTGAACTTCAGGTTCCTCCGTTGGTTCGATGTTTTCAGGTTGGACTTCATCAAGCTCAACCTGTCTATGATTACCACCTTCTGAAAAAAATTCTACTTCTAGAAATTTTGCGAAGCGAGCTACGAACACATTTCGATGCTCGGTATCATATAACAGATATCCCCTCGTATTCGAAGGATATCCAACAAACCTAAACTTTTGCCCTCGAGGCGAAAGCTTATCTTGCTGAGTCACCTTGACATAGGCGGGACAACCCCAAACCTTAATATAATTAAGATTTGGTCTCCTACCGAACCATATCTGATACAGTGTCGTAGGAACATCCTTTGAAGGAATCTTATTCAAAAGATGTGCGGCTGTTAAGAGAGAGTAACCCCATAAGTAATAGGGCAAATCTGTGAAACTCAACATCGATCGGACCATATCCAATAAAGTCCGATTTCTCCTTTCAGATACACCATTGTGCTGTGGTGTACCTGGAGGAGTATATTGAGCGAGAATCCCATTCTCCTTCATATAATCCATGAACTCACCACTCATATATTCGCCGCCTCGATCTGATCGAAGGCATTTAATATATTTACCAGTTTGTTTTTCTACTTCATTTCGGAACTCTTTGAACTTTTCAAAGGTTTCCGATTTATGTCGCATCAAATACACATAACCGTACCGTGATAAATCATCGGTAAAGGTAACGAAGTACGAATAACCACTGTGAGCAGTTTGACTTAGTGGACCACATACATTAGAATGTACGAGTTCCAGTAAGTTAACGGCGCGATGTCCAACACCAGAAAATGGGGCTTTGGTCATCTTAACCTGAATACAGGATTCACAAGTTGGATAGGCTTCAATGGTAAGATCTGATATCAAACCATTCCTAACCAATTGGGTAAGGCGTTTAACGCCAATGTGACCAAGTCTTATATGCCAAAGTTCAGTATTATTAATTACAGGTAAACTACGTTTATTAACTCCAGTATTTAATATATCTTTTGAAGTTTGCAATGTATAATGACCATGCTGGTTTGGACAACTAAGGATCTGAATATTATTTTTATCATATAAATACAAAGAACTATTCTTAATATTAATACAAAAGCCTTCTGTATCCAATACAAAAAGTGATATAATATTAGCGACACATCCCGGTACAAAATGACAGTCATATAACAAAAGTGTCCCATTCGGTAATGAGATCTCGCATACTCCCACTGCAACTGCATCCAAAGAGTCTCCACTCCCGAATCGCAACTGCATCTCTCCAGGCTTCAATTTCCTACTTTCCTTCAGTACCTGCAACGAATTGCAAATGTGAATGGGACAAGCAGAATCTAAAATCCAGCTGGATGTAACGGCTTCACAAGCCAAAGATAAATCAATAACTGGAAAAATAAAAGTACCTGATGTAGAAGCTCTGTCTCTCCTCACTTGGGCAATGTAATCAGGATAGTTCATTTTCCAGTGCCCGACTTTGCCGCAGTGGTGGCATTTGTCTTTAGAAGCCCTTTTGGGCTTTGCAATCTTCGCCTGTTGTTGAGGAACAAAAGCCTTCTTCTTCTTCTTGCCTTTCTTGTTCTTTCCCTTGGACCATCCTTGGGAAGAAGCCGAAAGAGAAGTAGTCCTAGGAGGGTGAGTCGGTACTCCCTTCTTAAGGTCCTCTTCTGCCGTGAGCAACATCCTATGTAGCTCCTCGTAGGTACAGACAGTCCCGTGCATGTTGAAGTACATCACGAACTGGCGAAATGAAGCTGGCAGTGAACCAAGAATGACACTCCTACCGAGAATGTCATTCAAGATGAGATTATGTTGCCTCAATTGATCGATCAAATCGATCATCTGAAGAACATGTGGGCTAACACTCTGCCCCTCATCCAGACGCGCATGGAACAGTTCCATGGCGACTTTGTGAACAATCACTTGTTCCTGGTTCTCAAACGATTGTCTCAATCGCGTCATCATACTATAGGAATCTAGCATACCATAGTATTGTTGCTTGAGTTTCGGAGACAGTGAACTAAGGATGTATGATTTAACCCTTAAATCATCATCCTTCCAAGTTTCAAAAACTTGGCGTTCCTCCTCCGAAGCATCCGCACCCATTTCAAGGGGCAACAGACCCTCAAGAACATAACCCAGCTTCTCGGAATCGAGGACAATCCTCAAATCCAATTCCCAGTCTGCAAAGTTCTCAGCGCCTTTCAGTTTGTTCACATCAAGCATACGCGCAAACTGATTTGTGGATTGTGCCGCCATCGCCAATCTATCATATAGATCACGAAAAACGGTTAGCAGAAATAAAGCAATTTCATATAATATCAAAAGCATAAACTAGATCATGGATTTTTAATCTAATATGCCCCTCCCACTAAATCATGCAATACTGTAATCCCAAAACAGAATACAAATATTTAATAATTAAATTAAATACTAATAGTGAAAAGTGGATCCCGTGAATATATTCGGCTCACAGCAGAGGCACGGTCTCGCCTACGTATATTCATCAGGTAGACAACTCATTTGTCAATCATTCACTAATGACTCCTAAGTATCCGGTCCTGGCCGTTTCTCGTTGTCGCTGCGAAGGCAGGCCCACAAGGAGACGTACCAAGGTTAAACTCGTCAATGATAAACTCAAGTTACTTACGTAATCCTAACAGCTAGGGCACGTTCAGAATTCCGCTTTTACTTGAATTTACCTAGTATCTGATATACATCCGGTATAAATAAATCTTTATCGGCTACATCCTCACAGCAGAGGCACGGTCTCGGATGTAGTCACAAAGAAGTATTCATAAACCGTATTGACAAGACGGACCATATAACATGCATCAAATACATAATTACATTCAAACCTTATTAATTAGGGATTTTCCGTTAAGTGTCATACACCCTAAATCTAACCAATTTAGATCCAAATAAGCATGCATAAAGTCAAGAAAACATGATTAAACATTGATACAATGAAGGCTAATCATATTAGGTGGCCTAGAATCAGACTCGCTCTGATACCATTTTGTAGGGGTTTTTAGGGGGTGAATCCGGTAACGCAGTGGAAGCGGTGAAAATCCGATTTTCAGATTTCAAAACTTTTTCTCGGATTAATTAAATAAAAATATTTATTTAATATTCCAATAATCAAATTATGAAAATAAATTCAATAAAATAATTTTAAGTGAATTTACCGAAATACCCTTGTTTTGTATTTTTGTTCATTTTAGTCCGAAATTGATCAAATCAATTTTGAATGATTCTAAATCATTTCTAAGATGAACTTAGCATGTTCAAAACATCAAAACACCAAAGCAACCAAAATCCCCAAATTCTCACATCAAGGCCGAGAGCCTCACTAAGGTTCCAATTGGAACACTTTGTCATTTCATGCATCAAAACACATCAAGATGTAATCCAATGAACATGAAACTTTATATGCATCATATACACACAAATATACACAACATATATGAAAGGCCCCAAATTTGGAATTGGTCATGAACCCTAATTTTTCAATTTCCACAAATTGGACAAATTAGACCAAATACATTAAATCAATTACTTCAATCATCATTCTTACATCCAATCCAAATCTCAACACAATGAAACAACTCAAGATCAAATCTAGGTCATTTAAGAGTGGGTCAATAACTCTATATTAGCAACATGGTTTCCAAAACCTTAAAAGAATAGTTATAACTACAATAGTTACAAGCTTTCTTCATCACACATGCTCAACACTTTCAACCAAATTTCCATCATCAAAAACACAAGAAATAATGAAAATAATAACTTAAGAACATCACAAGATGTTGCCTAGATCCTAAGGAACAAATTCCTTTCTAATAGTAAGTTTGAAAAACTTACAAAATCCAAGCTTTTCTTTAAGTTTTTCCTTTTCTCCTTCACTTGCTTTCTTTGTTTTCTTTAATGGTGTTTCTTGTAAAGTGTATTAGGTTAGCTAAATTAAAATGAAATGAAAACAATTTATATTAGGGAAAAAAATTGCCTTGGCCGAATTTGCATATACCAAATGTAAGAATATAAATTTCAATTTCATTTGCAAATTCATTAAATCAACTTGCATAAATATCTAAAAACACTTTAATGATATTTATATAAAGTCAAAAAAGGCAACATAATCATTTACTTTAAATATCCTAATGTAAGATATTTATATTTTAATTAATTTAATCATTTAACAATTAAATAATTAATTAATTAATCATATACAATATATTAAATATATGTATAATATTTACATTAAATATTAAAAATATATATTCATTTAGGATAAAAGTCAAATAACTCATTTTGACTATTAATTAATGTGTATTTAAATTAATCAAGTATGAATGTAAATACACAATAATTAGGCAAATGACTATCTAGTCCCTTTAGCATGTATCTTGCGTTTAACCTTTAAACGAATTTATAAATAATCAATATTATTTATTAATGTTGATCTAGTGCTCTACGAGTATGTTTCATTATTGAGACTCTCTAAATTCAGGTATATCCGTCACGAAATCAAATTTCGTGTCCATAATCTATCCACCCGTAGATTATGACGATCACGGATAATCTCGCTGAACCATACAGGTCGAGGTCATGGCAAATGTATAATTCCTCCGTCACAGGTATCCGAATAAATCCCAGAGATATAGATATAAACGTCAAATCTCTATCGGGATTATCCAGTCGACTATTCCATTAGCAATCTCTAAAAGAATGTTTAGAACTAGCTTCTAAACTTTACCACGGGCCCATGGTTTTATCTGATTGCTAATCATATGGACTACCTATGCTCTGATACACATAACTGACGGATCTTGTCTTGATACACATAGGACACCCTGAGGATCTATCTACACCCAACGAACAGGCGGAGGTCTGATCTAAATAGATCGGTGACGTGACTGCCGTCTAAGTGTAGAAGATGTCTCATGTGCCCACAATGGCATCTCAAGTCTAAGAATCACAAGTGCTACTAAACCCAAGAAGATTCTTATTGGCGCTGGTGTACCATCCATTAAGAATCTTCGGTGAGTCATTCAATGTTTATCCGCTATAAACACCTACACGTCTATACTAGTCTCCAAGACTTATGGTTCATTGAGAAACCATTGGAATCATATATTCCAGTATACGACATGTACTGGTCTCAACGGGTTTACTATACTGACCAAGTAGTGTAAACCTTGACCACGAACTGTCTGAGAATGACAACGTCATGATACTTCTCAATGTCCGTTGCGACGCTTTTGCAACTGTATCATGACTAATCATTCTAGGGTCATTACGTCTTTACCATATAATAAGATAGATTATATTATAGAAACTGCATATATTATTCATAATAATAATGTTTTACAGAAGTATTCAACAGAAATACAACCGAGAATTGGCGCTCTGAGCACCAACCCCAACACAAGTCACATCAAGCGTCAAATCATTAGTCACATCAAGCGTCAAATCATTAGTCACTTTGAGTGATGTGACAACTTGTCACTTGATTGATTGAGTGATGTGAGTTGATGGAAGTGGTTGGAAAGCTTTTTGAAAGCTTGAATGACATATATTGTTACTTTAATAATTTGTATATATTTTCTTTTGATTTTTGAAATTAAAAGAAGTGTATTAGATACACTTATTCCATTACAAAAAAAAGAACTCTCTTTCTCTCCACTTTTCTCTCCCTCTCTCTCACGGCCAAAATGGGCAGTTTTCTTCTTCTGGTTTTAGCTCACTGTCGTGAGTCATGGAGAAGCAATGAGATGATTTTGTTGCAAAATCAAGAGTGCTAGCACACATTGGAGTCGTCCTAAGGTGATAGGGAAACCCACTTGTGAGCAAGGAATCACCAAACGAAGCTTGGAGCTTGGAGCACACTTGGAGATAGCCGAATTTGGAGGAGCGAAACTGCTCACTGTCGAGACTTCAAGGAAGGCAGAAAATAATTTTTGTTCTTCGTCGCATCGCTCAACCGCTTATTGTAAGTATTCCACAACTTCCTTTTTTGTATTCGCACTTGGTTTCAATGCTTGAATCGATACTCGGGACCGTAGAAACTCCAACAATGATATCAGAGCGAGTAAAAGCATGAAACTTGAATTTAGGGTTAAAATTGGGTAAATTAATTTTGAGCATGATTTGGTTAAATTGTTTGATTAAGTATGCTTAAATGATGTTGTATTGAAGTTTGATTGGACCAATTTCATGAAATATTGTTTGGAACAATTTTGCCCAAAATTTTTCGCTTGGCCGAATATGATAAGTGCCCTAAAGTCATGGTATTTTTTGTTTGTTTGATCATTGGATGACTTGAAACAATTGGGTAATGTTGATTATGGATTCAATTGGATTGGAATCGGAATCGGACTTATAAAACCCTAATTACCGTGGACTTAAAAGCATGAAATGGGTTTGATTTTTGATCAATTGTGTTGGACACTAATTGTTATAAATGATCATAATTAATTAGGCTTATTGGTGTTTTGGAAATATTGATTTGGTTGATTAATTATGGTATAACTCTAGGTTAATTAAATTGTGAAATTGGAATTTTGTAATTTAATTAATTGGGCCTATTTTGGAAATTGGCTTGAAAATTTGTTATTGGGCTTTAATGGGCTTGGTTGTACCAAGATTGGTTTAGGTAAATTGATTGGATCCAATTGATCCCAAAACCATTTCCATAAAGTCCAATTATGACTAATAGACCTTTAATACTTTAATTGGGCCTAATGGGCCTAAATTAGTTTCAAGGCATATAAGGGTGATTCCTTTAATGGGCTTTAGTCTTTGGGTTTGACCCAAGTTGACCAAAAGTCCATGCCTTAAGAAATTAATTAAAAGCCCATTGGACTTTAATTAAATTAACATTGGATGTTAATCGAGCTTTGAGACCCGTAACGATTAGATTTGGAATCTAAGTCGCAAAGGTTCATTAATAAAGTGTAATATTTAATTTGGAATTAAATAAATGAATTAGTATTAAATACAAGTTAAATTGGATTTAATGTTGTAGTTTAATTTAATTCAAGAATTTGTACTTTGAGTACTTATTCGAAAAATGAGTTTGACTCGCGCAAAACCAAATCGTTGTTTAAACATTGGATGGTCATTAATATTCAGATTAATTAATTGGATTAGATTGATTGATAACATGCTTGTGTGAATACATGGTTGCGATGCATGAATAATGTATATCAGATGGATATTAGATGGGTGGGGCAATTTTAGAAATTGTTGTAATAAATTTGGAATTTATTAATTGGACCTGTGTGTCCAGCCTATTACCTCCATACTCTTTGTATTTCTCTTCTCACATATTCCCCTCAATGTAAATGAAGTTTCTTTAGAAGTGTTATGTAATCGGGTAGAAGTAATACATGTGCTAGCGGGAGAGAGGAACGAGAGAGATTTGATCTAGGATCAATGTGTTTAAGTATCAATCCGCATATCATTATTATATTTACTTACACGCCTTATTATGTGTTTAGAATGCATGTTTAAGGGTATATGATGATGAGCCCTTAACAAAGATAATAAATTGGTTGCCAATTTTCACGCAAAAACCCTCAAACAATATTAAGCGTTTTTCCTTCCATTGAGTGATTTTTACTCAAGATCCAAGACTAGCATTGGTTTGTTGGCCAAAGTCAAGACCTTTTTCCGTCGCGGATGTGTTTGAATCATGAAGGCTTTGTTCCATATTGGTGTCTTGTCCAAGTTGTTATTTGTTGGCCAAAGTCGAGATCACTTCTTGTCCATCGACATTGATTACGAAGCTTTCCAAAGTCAATGGGTTCCGCTTAACTGGGATCATTAAGTTTGTTGTGCCAAAGCCAAGGCTTAATTGATTCAGAGGAAAAAGGTTAGGGAATATATTGGATATATTGGTATATATAAGATATATGTTTCGGACTTGGATGTCCACCTACTGGATTTAGGAATTGGATGAGATCCAATTGATCTTAGAGATCTACCTAGTTAAGTAGCATATAATTTATTGGCCAAAGTCAAGATTGTGTGATATTTAACGGGATCCTAGCCCTCTAGGAAACAAGGTTTCCCGAGTACTCAACAGAGGGTTAGAGGCTCACCGAAAAATAGTGGGAGGCAAGTATTAGATTTGCAATTTCGTTTCGATACTTTTCATACGCACACATTTCATTTTTCGTCAAATAATTAACATATTAGTTGGACTAATATTTAATGTTGTTTTAATAAACAGTTGGACTATATTCAAACTATTTCAATTAATAGTTGATTTTATAATTGGATTATAGTAATCAATATAATTGAATTTACCCAATTAAATTATAGTTGATTATATAGTTGGACTACAGTAATCATTATAATAAAAAAGTACCTCAAATCGTTGATTTAATAGTTGGACTATTACAATCAAGATTAAGTTGAAAGATTAGTGTTTAAAACATAATCCTAGGAAAAATGTGTTTAAACGACTTTAATTTTCAAATTGGGAATAAAATTTCAAGATAGTTCTGGAAACTAACAAGTTACTTTATTTGATAAAATAACATCTTAGGCCTGAGCCCGGAGTTAAGAAAATAGTAGAGCATGATCTTTGGAAGATTCGTGTGATGATAAATTTAGTGCTTAATCCATTATGCTTGCCAAATAGACTCCTTAATTTCTTAATCAGAACTAAGGATTAGATCCTTAAATTATGATAATGAAATTGAAGGATATTCTTAGATCTTAGAAGTATTAAATTGCAATTGTTAACTCTTGGAGAGTTAATGGCTATGCTCAAAGAGGCGAAGCCAAAGTTTGCAATAAGGCAAGATGCGCAAGGCGCACCTTACTTCGATATTATAGAAGGCCAAGGCTTGGCCAAAGGCTTATGGGATGTGGAAAAAGGCAAAGGCAAAATCATTATAATCTTCTATGAAGACAAATGACATATCCCAAGATGTCTGTCTAAACTGTGGCAAACAGGGTCATTGAAGCGTGACTGCCGTACGGACAAGGCAGACATGAAGGAATTGAAGACGGGCAAGGCTTTGACTTCAAATATGTTTGTCATAAAAAGTGCTCACTACTAGTATTAAAATTGATTTTAGATACTAAGTAGTGGTACATAAATATATGTAGTGCTGTGCAGAATCTGCTATGAGCAGGATACTGACTTCAGATAAGATTAATCTACGAATCGGAAACGGGACAAAAGTCATTGTTTTAACCGTAGATACCTAAGTTTAGGAACTACCCTTTGGGTGTGTACTTAAATTAGGAAACTGTTACAATGTAACTAGTTTGACTAGAAACATTATCTCTATATCGAGTATAACTAGTTGCGAGTATACCTTTATATTCTAGAACACTAAAGTGTTTTATTTTATAAAGATGATATTTAGATAAACACATTAGATGTGAATAACAGTATTTATATTTTGAATATAAATAAATCTCAAACATATAATATGAAAAACAAATAGCTCATACTGATTTGATTAGATAAGACTTATGTATGGCAGTGTTGTCTGGGACACAATTAAACAAGACTCGTATATCCACACTTTTGAAGAGTGGATACTAGGACGGATTTGATTCTATTCAAATGAAGTCTACGAATCTAGTTTATTAGGTAAAGTACCTAAAACACCTTTACTTGGTAAAAGTGTAAGTGCCACCGATCTGTCAGCCCTCGTTCATAGTGACGTAAGTGGGCCCATATCTAGCTAGGCTAAATGTGGATATGAATGCTTCGTGACCTTCACAGATGTGGCATTGCGTTATGGTTATGTGTTTCTTTTGAAACACAAATCGGAAACTTTGAGAGTTTCGACACGAAATAGACAAACAGATCGGTTAAAGTATTAAAACATCACGGTTTGACCATGATGAAAATACTTAAGTAATAAGTTTCTCAAATATTTGAAAGAGTATAGTATTCTTTCAATGAGGACTCCTCCTGGAACACGTCAATTTGACGGTGTGTCCGGACGGAGAAACCGAATTTTGTTAGACATGATAAGGTTAATCATGAGTCGCTTTGAGCTACCATTTTCCTTCAAAGGGATAAGCATTTAACAGTGCAATACTTATTTTGAATAAGGTTCCATAAAAATATGTTAGACAGAATTCATATTAGATATGAACAGGAAAGAAATCAGGTTTTCTCACTCCTGAAGATTTGGGTATGCTAGGCATACGTTTGGATGATACCAAACTAGAAACCAAATGAGATAAGTGCCTAATATAATTGGTTATCCTAGGGTAACCAAAGTATAGTACTTATACAACCCACTAGAGAACAATGTAATTGTTGCTCGCCATGCGATTTTCCTAAAAGGAATACCGATATGCAGTGGTAAGTGGGAGGATAGTAAAACTCGATGAAAATCGGAGTAATACTGTTCAAGGCACCGAGTCCTTAATGGAACACAAACAGTTCATCAAGGATGAAACTGTACCAGTAGACTTCGAATACAGAAGAACCGCGTTAGTCGGAGAGATTCAGAAAACAACCTGGGGTAAGGGTTTCTGAACTCACCTCATAAAGATGTCAATCTTATTGAGGAAGACAAACTGACTACGTTTGAAGAAGTGATACAAGGTATCGACTCCCTATTATGGCAAAGTGCCATGAGTCCGAAATGGATTCCATGTATACCAACTATGTTTGGATACTAGTTGTTGTACCGCAAGGCATTGTGCCTATTGGTACTATATAAGTCTTCAAGGAAGACATACATGGATGGCAATATACCGACATATTAAACTGGGCTTGTAGTGAAAAGGTATCGTTATCAACATTGTGTTGATTATGAAAAAACCTTTTTACTTGTTGCCACGGTATATCCATTTGGATAATGCTTGCGGATGCTGCATGTTTCATTTATGAAATATGGCAGCTGAATATCAAAATCGCTTTCCTTAAACGGAAACCTTTTGGAGGATGTTTGCAACATCCTGACGATTTTGTCGTACCAAAACTAGCAAACAAGGTTTGCATGTGGTTCTTGGAACTATCGTTTTGATGTAATCATAATGGCGTATGATTTGATTCAAAACGGAAATTATTCTTGTGTATATAAGAGGGTTAGTGGGAGCGCACTGACACTGAATGTCCTAATAATGATGATATATCATTTCTTGGAAAAGATATTCCCATAAAACAATCATTGAAAGCTTGGTTTTCATGAGAAATTATCCGTAGAATTCTTGGGAGAAACAACCTTTATTCTAGGAATAAGGATCTACTGGGATAGATCTAAAAAGTTGTTGGCACTCTCCGAGAACTCGTACATTGAATAAATGTACGTGACCTGGTGTCTCATATGCTTTGAGCATATGGAGTCACAATCAGGCCAATCCAAGTGAAAGTCATTGGATTGATGTTAAGAACATCCTTGAGTATCTTAGATGAACTAAGGATGTTGTCTTATGCTATGGAGAATGAGAACTTAAAGTGACTGGGTTCACTGCTGCAAGTTTCCAAACTGATAATAACGATTGTCTGTCGTAATAAAGGTACTATAAAGTTTGAATAACAGAACAGTGAGCTGGAAATCTTCCAAGCAAGATACTGTTACCGTATAAACAATAAAAGCAGAACTTTGCTGTGACTGTCGCAGCAATAGTAGCATCTTGGATCTAATTAGATTAGAAATAGTTCTGTTAGCAGCTGAGCTAGGCTTCAGCACAGGCTAAAGAATTAACGGTCTCATCAACGATCCGATATAAACTGTTTTCATCCGATTCGTCAGATCATACATCGTGGCGATGTGATGATCGAATAAATCACATCAGATGATAACCTTTTAAATCCGCAGACGAAAGCTGTTTTCTCAGCAGAAATTTGAGCCACCTGTACATAGTTCAGATGTAAAGCATCCGAGTGACTGGTTATAGGCCAAGGGGGAGATTGTTGGACAATTATGACTCATAGCGTCACTATTTGTACAGATCATGGTGTTGTTGTACAAATTAACTATGTGACAAAGGAAATTGCTCTTTTATCATTTGTGATTAGATCACCAAGATATATAAATGATAGAAGGTCCATATGATTAGTACCAGATTGAGATGATATGAGACAGTATCAATCCATGAAGGTTTAATAATTAGATATCCCTAGTCGTAGTATTATCGAGATTGGACATCGATAATGCGGAATAGACTAGTATTACACTTGTGCGTGTTATGAGAGCATAACGACATAGTTCACATATATTTGGGTATTGGATACTCATGTAAGTGTAATAGGAGGTTGTTTTTTACCGATGGTACGGAAAATAGCTTCGCTCTGAATAGACCCCTTCGGAATTCCATTGGTAGTATAATTATGTGTCTATGGAAGTCTGAAATCAGGGTAGGTGTATTTGGTCTTAACCTGAGACTTGCACCGCTAATACTTGCGACAATCAATATACTTTGATTTTGGTCATCCAGTGCTTTAACCGGTTCTGTTTACGCCTCTGCTGGGTATATTGAGAATCGTAGTGTATTGGGTGTGATGTCAAGACGGAAGTATCACTTCAGTTATAGTGGAGATGATGATCACGTAGGATACGGAACTAGTACTCTTATGTACTGCAGTCATCGGGATGATATGACTAGGTCATGTTCATCCGATTATAGAGACTAGTTACCAGAATCCGATATGTGTTTCGTACGGGGCAGACACAATTCCAGCCTCAGGCCTTGCACGTGACCATCCGATACTAGATCGAGATACACAATATTATCTATACTACACCTGATATAGATCACATATTCCTGTAAGGATATACTACGTATACTAGAAGCTAACCTTGTCTTGTAAATCGGTACAAACGTAGTACTAGGTACGTACGTGTTCGGATAGTCCGACAACCGTATTTACTGCCAACATATCCGGGGATCTCATGGGTCGCTTCTCGAAGATTCACTGATGACGTATGACTCGCACTTTAATTAATCTAGGATTAATTCGATGAGAGAGAAAATTAATCTGGGATTAATTACAAAGATATTTTATCTAATATAAAATATTATTTAAAGAGAGAGAACGATTAATTTGGAATTAATCGATAAATTAATGTATTCGATATATTAAATGAAATTAGATTTCGACGCGGAATTAAAATCAGATTTTAATTCGGGCGAACGAATTAATTCGTTAGCGACGTGAATAGTAATTATGCTAGGCATGATTATTTAATTAAATTAGATTTAATTACATCGTAATGAAAAATTCGTTAATTTGGAATAAGCGAACCCGAGCCCGAGAATGTTTGCGAGCGCACTCGCATTTTGAATTCAAGTGCGGCCCGCAAGTCACATCAAGCATCAAATCATTAGTCACATCAAGCATCAAATCATTAGTCACTTTGAGTGATGTGACAACTTGTCACTTGATTGATTGAGTGATGTGAGTTGATGGAATTGGTTGGAAAGCTTTTTGAAAGCTTGAATGACATATATTGTTATTTTAATAATTTGTATATGTTTTATTTTGATTTTTGAAATCAAAAGAAGTGTAATAGATACACTTATTCCATTACAACAAAAAGAACTCTCTCTCTCTCTCCACTTTTCTCTCCCCCTCTCTCACGCCCAAAATGGGTAGTTTTCTTCTTCTGCTTTTAGCTCACTGCCGTGAGTCATGGAGAAGCAATGAGATGATTTTATTGCAAAATCAAGAGTGCTAGCACACAATGGAGTCATCCTAAGATGATAGGGAAACCCACTTGTGAGCAAGAAATCACCAAACGAAGCTTGGAGCTTGGATCACACTTGGAGATAGCCGAATTTGGAGGAGCCAAACTGCTCACTGTCGAGACTTCAAGGAGGGAAGAAAAGAATTTTTGTTCTTCGTCGCATCGCTCAACCGCTCATTGTAAGTATTCCGCAACTTCCTTTGTTGTATTCGCACATGGTTTCAATGCTTGAATCGATCCTCGGGACCGTAGAAACTCCAACAACATAGAAGTTGGTTGAGTGCCTTAGCATTTTGTGAGGCTAGTTTTACATCATCACTATCCATTATAAGCTCGGCTTCGGAATATCAACCCCATTGCTATCCTTTTTCATTGGTCCTTTTGCACCTCGTGTGATAACCAAATAAGATTGTGAATCAACGGTAAGGAGATAATTCAACATCCTCATCTTCCAATAGTTGTAGTCCGTTTCGGTGTAAAATGGAGGTCTAGTCATTGAAAATCCCTCGGCAAGATTTGACGAGTTGCTTGTAGAACCCATGATCTGTTATCGGACGGTTAAGTCTTTTAGAGAAAACCTCTCGCTCTAATACCAATTCAAATTACCTACAAGCAATAACAAGTAATACTATACCCAAGAGGGGGTTGGGTTATTAAAAAAAAATTCAGAATTATAAATTTCGTCAATTTTATTCTTCCAAGCTTTTATCAATAATTATAAACAACCTTAAAATAAAATTGCATAATTTAAAAGATAAGGGAAGAGAGATACAACACCGAATTTATAGTGGTTCGGCCAAATCGATTGTCTATGTCCACTCTCTCTTCAAGCGCACTTGAAGGTTCCACTAGATTCAACAATCTTTACAACGAAGAGATTTTGCTCTAAGACTTGTCTTAAACCTTTTACACAAACTCCACCCTTGAGAGTATCACCACTCACACAAGGGATTTCAATACAAGTGTTTCCGAAAAATAAGTTTTTGTGTTTACAACACTATTTGAGAACTCACAAAAAGATTACAAAGATTGAATAGAGTATGAGTTGCTCAAATATATCTAAGCTTACTATGATGATTATGAAAGTGTGTGTATGAGCTTTTGAATTTATGAGAATGAGTTGGATCAAGAAGATTTTGGTATTTCTCTGTTTTTGCTATCAAGAATGATGTATGAAGATGTTATATGTTTGCAAAAATGAAATAGGGTCATTTATATAGTGAAGGGAAATGATTTCCCAATATTTTTTGTCAGAGACCGGTCTGGAGACCGGTATGCCGGTCTGGCACCCAACAATCATATTAACGTTCAAAAATATATCCGTTAGAATGGTATGGAAACCGGTATGGAAATCGGTATGAGTCTTCCTGGTTCCAGTAAGTATAAATTCCAATAGCATGATCGGTTTATAAATTGGTAAGGAAATCGGTATCAAGGGTTCCGATTCCAGAGAGCTTGTATTTTGGAACCAATACCGATATGGAAACCGGTCTGGAAATCGGTAAATGATAACCCGGTTCCAGAGAGCATGTTTTCTTGGTTATAACTGGTATGAAGATCGATAAGAAAATCGGCGAGGATCATGTCGGTTCCAGAAAGGTTGCAATACAGGGGAATGCAACAGGTATGCCGGTTTAGGATATAGATATGTTGAGTTTTGAATGTTCAAGGCATTTTTCAAATGATCCTAATGAATCTATATGGGGTTGAATGTTTAATGAGCTTAGATATGAAGATAAACAACTCATTTTACAAATGTAGTTTTAAACTAAAGCCATACGAGATTTTCTTTATAGGAGGTTCGTCTTTTGCGTCCGTTGCTTTTTATTACCGATATGCTTCGACATCTTTTTGGAATGTCTTGCTATAGTGCGTTGAAGACTTCGAATGTTGCATCATCAAAATCCAACTTGAAGTATATGTCGCTAACACAAGTGTGATAAAAAAAATTATTAAAATTGGGTATAAAAAATATCAACACTCGATCCATATTCATCAAATAGATATTAATTAGAAAATATTTCCTGGAAAAAAATATCAATACACAACACAAAAGTTTACCTGAAAAACTCATACACCCAAAAAAAAAAAATTCAGCTACTAAACAAATAATTATTATCTGAATTTTAAAACCACACTCTAGAATTTTTCCCGCACTTCAATCGCAATATCTTTTCACTCTCATTAGAAAATTGTCTACTTCCAAAGATTGTTGTTAATAGTTAAATATTTGACAAGTGAAATCCTTAAAGAAAACGGTTGGAATTAATTCACGAAGTGGATACCTCTCTCTCAAAATTAGTTTTGCCCCTAAAGTTCCATAACCGTAGGATTTGCTATTCTAATTTTAAGTTTGTCACATTTATTCATGGTGTTTTTTTTTTCTTTTGCTATTTTCTTTTGTTGGATCTTCTTAGGTGTATGTTCTTCGAACCGTCAAGGATTAACTAAAAAATCTTTTTTTTAAAAAAAAAAAAAAAAAAACTATTTCATTCCAAAAGATCTCAATGATCATGTCACACTCGTCTCCTTAGATAAGGTAGGGGTGAGACGGAGATGCGAAACGGATAGAGTTTCCCATGTAAAATTATCTAATCCTCCAAATACAAAAATAAAATATAAACAGAAAAATATCATCAAATATATAGGATCTTCAAGATCCAACTCAAAAAGAACATTCATGATAAAATGTAAATACTCCAAGTATTAAATATAGGCTCAGTGCCTATAACCAAATAACAATCTATACAAGGAATATATATCTAGAACCTTAATCCCAAAACATAACAAAAACACTCTACATGTACAGTTGTCACAACCTTTATCTACTGGTAGAAAGTGATGATGAAACAGTAAATGACAAAAGGAAGATCTACTAATCTGTTTAACCTATAAAATTTAAAGGAATGGATAAGTTCACGCTTAGTGCAATGGATCACATCTTAGTGTCTTGGATAAATAAGTAACAAGGCAGATCAAATAAGTCTTTCATAATATAAATAAATACATGAAGCTATAAACTAATATATATAAAAATTTTACTTGAAATCATAAATCTCATTATGCACAAGAATACTCTGTAAAATTAAAGTTGTTCATTCATCTATATGCACACTCGTGATAATACGGAAAAGCTGGCAACATGGGGCATCCTTACAGCAATAACTGATATCCAGAGAAAAACTGATAACATGAGACCTCGTCTCACGACAAATCATCTAGCACGTAAGTACACGAACTACATCATAACATAAAAATCATTTCTAAAATACATGGTCATATATCTCAAATCATGCAAATTTCTCATATATCACAACCGATGATTTTAACATAATCAATATCTGATCCATACTTTGATAACAATATATATATATATATATTAAACTAAATCATTTTATGCATTACCTTGAAAATTTATTTAATAAAACATAATATTATACACTTTGGAAAACATCAATATTACAAGCTTATCCACGTACTTGGTGAGCTGACTATAGAGAAATGAAAGTATGTAGCAGAACTGTCCCTGCCAATGGTATCACGATCACCTTAAGAGATAAAAGAATTTACGATAAGTAACATAATCCTAACTAGAATAGATGAGAGAATATACTAGAAACGCGACTCAATCGCTCTCTGTAATCCTAATAAAATTTCGGTAGAGTTCCATTTATAATACAGACTTCCATTATACAGTCCATAATCATCAAACTTACATTCACATTCTACTCACAACATACACATCCACAATTTAACTCAACATTAATAGCCCAAACCTCGGGGTTATAATAGCTTCCCAAACACAATTTCACTCGATCATATTCTCTGATTAAATTTATAATTCACTTCCAACCTCAAGGTAATAATTTAATAGTCTAAGCAAGTGAATTAATAATACTTTTAAAGCAAATTATGTTCCAAAATACATAACACGCGTAAATCAAATATAAAGATAAATTATATGAAAATCAAGATTTGGTGGTTCATTACTACTCGGAATGGTCGTAAAGGTACGAAGGAAAACTCGTGAAGTCGGCGGCAACATTTTATCCTACGTGAGAGAGCCAGGCGTAGAACTTCCAGGTCGTGCTTGGGCCTCACTTACCACTACGCAAGGCGTGCGTGAGCGCCACACACTGGCCAAAATTTGAATATCAACGGTCGAGCATTTATCTCCCCCTCTCGGTTCTAATGCCGCTGATGGTTCATCAATCAGAGTTCCGAATCAAAGAAAAATCATAAAAAAGTTTCTTATCGAAAAATCTACGAAAATCAGAATTTTCCTGAGATGAAACTACTGTCAAAATGATCTACTCATTGAGATCTATATTTCCTCCTAAATATCAGATTGATTTCGGCTTCAGATTGGACGAATCGGAGCAAAACTCTTTTTTTTTTTTGTCTTTCTCTCTCTTTCTCTCGCGCGCGATATTGGATGGGAGATGAAAGAAAAAGATGAAATCTTCTTGTATAATAATATGGAAAATATCACTTGTTTCCCCAACTTATCCATTTTAACATTTTAAATCTAAATTTTTACAAAATAAATAATTTAGTCCCTAAATTTCTATACACCGAAATTAATAAATTAAAATATGGGTAAACTAAATTTGGGGTGTTAAGATTAAACGAGACACATGAGAAAAGAAGGAAAAATCATTCTTATATCATGTTAGAGTGTATGCCCTAAAATTAGTTATGGAAATAATGATTTAAGGCATAATATTTATAATACAATTTATTATTTATTAATAAAAATCATTTGTTATCTACACATTATTATATTCATATTTTATGTGTATGTCCCGAGACATTATGTCATATGAATATTATTAATTCAAAAGATATTTGTAATTATGAGAGTCAACGATATTTATATATGTCTTAAATTAAGTTCTTGGTAAAATATGATTATTATACATAATAATAATATATCACTCGACCAATATTGTTGTGTGTCGCCTAAATTGACATTTGATGTTAATATAATGGATGATGAGTGTCCCCAAGGGGTGTGGCTTGGTGGTGTAGGGTTCAGGATCTCACCTTGAGGTCCTGGGTTCGAATCCAGGGGGTGCACTTCTTGTAAGAGCCTGGGACAGCCGGTGATTTTACCTGCGCCGCGGCTCAGAATGGGTGGTTTGGTGGCGGGGTTTCCATCGTTTCCAAAAAAAATAATAATAATAATAATGGATGATGAGTCTCATATCATAAAAACACAAACAATAGATGTTCCATTAGTAGAATGAAATATCGAACACGACCATAGAAGCATATGATCACATGATAACATTATCTAAGGTAATTGATCTTCGAAATAATACATTAGTGTTGTCATATCCTCTGACCTGGGATTATAAGATGACTTGTGCGAAAGTACTCTTGGTTCACTAGTATATCCTCATTCGACTATCCACGCCCTTTAAATAAATGCTAAATGGCCTTGAGCGATTGACGTAGGAAGTCACATATGCTTCAAGATGAGATCCAATAGATTTGATAATAAGAGTTAGAGATGTTTCAAGGAAACTCAAAGTTGTGGATATAAGTCTTTGGCCAAAGTAGTCGACATCTTAGAGATATCAAATCCACAAGATAGAATTTAAAGATATGCTGAGTATAAGGATTTAACTTTACCATGATCTCAGACTCGATAAGAAATATAAATATCGGAAGGAAAGAGATGACATGTTCGAAGTATTTTAACAGGTTCATATGTTTTCCAAATTTACTCATTGACTATAGGTCATGGCTTATTGTCAGGCGATTACTCATGGACTATAGAATATCATAGAGATAAAATATTAAAGAGTTAATATTATTTCACTACTACTCGATAATAAATTTAGGACGGTCACACAAATATAGTTCTCTTCTGTGTTATAAATTCAAAAATATTTATTAAAAGTTAACATATGATTATTTTGACAAAATAAGATTTCCTAATTGGATTAGAATTTTCGAGATATTTCGTAAATATTAATTTGATTAATAAATTCGAAATAAAATTTCATTAAATGTAATTTTAATTTATTGTTAATTAAAATTAAGTAAATTAAATTAATTAATTAATAGTTTATTAATCATTGGGACAAAATAATATTAATCCTAAAATAATTGAAGCTTGGACGTGCATGCAGATATATATATATATATATATATATATAAGCAATTGTTGCGCATTGATATATAAAATACAGAAGCAATTGATGTTGCTTGTTGAAAAGAATATATACAAGTAAATATAGACTTGCTCCTTGATTTCATGCAAATTAAGCTTGAACCAAAAACAGTGCTCTCTCCCCCTCTCTCTTAATAATTTCAGTTCGTTCCTAAAGACTTCAACATCCAAGAAGGAAAAATAATTTTCTTTGCTCTCAAAAGTGGGAGCGATTTGTTCTTAGATGAGTGTTGGTGTACTAACTAGAGGTGCAACGCTTGATGCACTACTGCAAGGGAAAAATCAATAAGGATATTCAAAATATTCAAGAAAAATAATAAACCATCAAGATATGTTTTACTATTAATAAGTATTATTTATGTTGCTAAATAAAATTTATTACATTCATGTTAAAATTAATAGAGATTAATTTAGTAGTATATTTGTTTACATCAACAATAGCATAACCACGATCCTTAAAGTGATTTTGGAATAAAATTTTAAATTTCAATCACATTAATACTTCTACGCTAACCCCAAAACCTTATATCTTTAAACTGGTTTTAGAAATAAGCCTAATCCAATATATTGAAAATCTCATTTTTCCTAAGAATATTTTCCACAAAGCTCCACTCGACCTAGGCTTTTCTTATATCCAACTTAAAATGCGCTAGCTCCACTTTCTCTTTCCTCTTATTTTTAACTTTTGCTTGCACTCATAACCCACCATGATGTTGTCATTGATAAGTCTTTCAAGGGATAAAGGCATTTTGATGCTTTGAAATAATTGAGTCTAAGTGTTGTCTTCATTCTATTAGTGATGTTGTAGACGTTGTATTTTTATACACAGTCCGGTGATGAATCTCTTACAAGGATATGCTCTGAAAATTGGGGAAATGTAAAGATGAGTACCGGGAAGGAAATGAACTTCATGGAACACAGACAAAAGCTGACCAAACATCACTTAAGTCCGGCTAACCTTACCTTGAAAACCCTAAATTCGGTCGGACATCACATAACGGTTAATGATTGAGCAAAATATCAGTTACTAAATTATAAGGATTTGATTATCTTTGGTTGGACATACAATTCAAACTATATAGTCGGTTGAACATACATCGAGCTGTCAGTGACTGAGCAAATTGTAAGTTACCAAAGTTTAGGGATTTGATTATCTCCAGCCGGATATATAATTCAATCGTATAGTGGATCGTACATGCATCGAGCTGTCAGCCACTTGCAAAATCAAATTACATGAAATCACGGGACTAATTAAGTTTGGTCTAATATATATCTCAAACCCTAATTCTGGTCGGACATGTTTCAGCTGTGTGATTGCCAATCACTCATGATAGATTATAGGAGGATGGGGGATTTTACTCTCATTTCCATTCTCAAACCCCATCCCGGGGTAAATTTTGAGTATATGAGGCTAATGAAAATCTAGAGGAAGAAACCCGAAAAAATATTGAAACAGTGAGAGTGAAAGATAGAAGAAAACACCTTAACAAAGACCAACCCATAGAGTTTCCTTGTTCTGGTACGAATCCATTTATCAATAACTTGACGATCATATACGTCTTCAAAACTGAGCTATACGAAAATGTATAAGCTAAGGCACTATTTTAATATTCCTTCACATATGAGATTCTGGTTTCTACACAGTATCTTTGATGACATGCACACACGCCTCTAGTCGACTGGATACATATATGTCCACATTTACTGTTTCTCTGTATCTTATTTACATGCTTGGCTATTTTATATGTCTTTTGTTGTTATTTTTCAACACATGTTTAATATTTTTATTCTTCTATTTTAACATGTGATAAGCATGTGTGTAGTTTTCTGTCTAAACAATGTGTATGTTGTATTATGCTTGATATGTGAATTACAAACTATGTCTAGCTTGACATGGTTTATATCCTGCCAGATGACTTTTATGGTATATAGGACCAAAACCCGAAAGTAGATTTAATAGTCAATTCCGAATGAACAAAAATATAGTTCGTACTTGGTATACAATTCCACGTACAACTGGAGATGGCCATTTCATTATAAACGCACCTGACTCATTTACTTATACGCATAATTCCACATTTATGTGTTGCGCAATCTGTCTTGCCGAACATGCACTATTATAACTGACCAAACCTATCTAAGGTCAATCCCACTGAATGCATGTTTTAGTCTATTTAATCTCACCTGATGTATGTTTCAGTTAGTTTAATATTTATTTTTACTGGAATCATTAATGTCTTATTGTTAGAATTTTCTTTTGTTTATTATTAATTGAACTATTTTATCTGTTATTATTTTGATTCCACATTTCTAAGCCGGGCATTATGTCCAACCAAACTTCCAACAAGTTGTACCTTGAATATTATGTCCAGCTAACTATGGCCATATCCAACCGGTTTTCTTAAAGCCAGACCCGTCTGATGCTTGCCCAGATCCATTTCATTACTATTTTATGAATGTTGTGATAATTTATGGATATTTATTTATTTCTTTTACAATTCATTATTGTACTTTGCATGCTTTTAATTGTTTTGTGTGTGATTGCATTATAATAAATGGAGATACCTCTTTCAAGCATAAATATTATATTGACATCAGTAAGGAACCATTGCAAATCCAAATGAGTTTAAGGTCGGACCTTACGAGGGGTGTAGTAAAAATTATTCCTGATGTCTTATACAGTGTGGCAACTCCTTTATTCTCCAATTAGTCCCCCGTGAGACTATCCATATTCTCTTCGGGTTGTGATCCCAACAGTGTAATGGTCGCCAATTTAATAGGCATAGCGATAAATCACATTTCGTTTCTACAGATGGAGACTCCATTAGGGATAGAGAATCAGACCTGAAAAAATATCTCTTAGTATGGCGAGATTGAGAAGAACCATTTCTTTTTCTTTTACATACTCTTTTTAACTCTAATGGCATTACATAAAAACAATGGACTGGTATGTGATGATTGCTGGGTGGATGCGAGACCCCTATGGTCGAATAGGTGCCATGCACAGTGAAAGTGGGTCTAACCCATTGATATCAAGTATGAGTCTATTTTTAAATATTTTAACGAAATATTATATTTCATTACAAGTGTATAGGAAAAACCTGGGATAAATCAGAGTCCGAAAAAATTAAACGGAAGAAAAATCGAGTCTCGCATAAAAATCGGGTCATGCATGCCTAGCGCGCCCAGGACGAGTGCACGCATGCGTACTTGGTGCACACGTAGCGTGTGCACTGCATGTAGCAGCTGGATCCATGCATACCTGATGAATTTTTTTATTATTATTTTTAAAACTTAAACG
The DNA here is from genome assembly GCA_019454045.1 of Zanthoxylum bungeanum. Lineage (NCBI taxonomy): Eukaryota > Viridiplantae > Streptophyta > Magnoliopsida > Sapindales > Rutaceae > Zanthoxylum > Zanthoxylum bungeanum. The sequence goes on from SKCR01031119.1 coordinate 95,933, forward strand.
TCTTTTAAAATACACCAAAAATAATTTAATTTCAAAACCAACCTCAGCACATGTTAAACATATATGTGTGTGTGTGTGTGTGTGTGTGTTTCTTTGAATCAAAATATAAACCAAAATAGAATCCCATAATGAAATGACTTATTAATAATTTTAAGTCAGCCAAAAGTGATCAAATGATTCTAGAATGGTAGCTATAGCCCAATCTATTATCTAGAACTTCCAAACTCTAATTTTATGTTTATGTACACATAATCGTTTTTACCCAATCACAATCATATTGTATTTATCCTTCCAAAACATTTATACACAATTTATTAGTAAGGGTGGCAACGGGCCAGGCCAGGCCCGAGCTTTGAAAGGCCCGGCCCGAGCCCGAACAAAAAAAAAATTGGCTAACAAGCTTGACCCGAGCTTCTGTCGAGTCGGGCTCGGGCCCTGGCCAAAACTAGCCCGAAATTTTTCAAAAAAAAAATTCAAAAGGGTATCGATCTACTGAACTCTTGATATGCTGCACTCCACTATTATTTATGATCCTCATATTTTTCCTATCTTCAAACTTCTTTCAATTTTTCATACTCATATTCTACCACTTCTCGGGCCTTTTTGGAAAAATGGAAAGGAATAATAATCGATTCTAGCTCCATGATCAAGAAGCTTTTATATCACAGCTCAAAGACTTTATCACTTTCCTACCTCTCAAGGATTTACGCTTTGTCAAAACAGCCATGGCAGGACACACCTGGTTTAAGAGCTCCGTGATATATATATATTTTTGGTTTTGACCCGAGCCGGGCTTTGATCAAAGGGCTGTGCTCAAGCTTTTTTGCCCCGGGTGGGCCAGTCGGGTCGGGTCCGGCCCGGGCCTGGGCTTTCTGCCACCCTTATTTATTAGCCTAATTTCAACATTAAGGTGTGTTATTATGTCTCCAATACATAATAAATCACTATTTATTTCACTAATAATAACTCACTAATGAAAACATAACTTTAGATAATATCAAAATTACCTAGTAAGCTTGATTCCAATATCTAATATTCTTCTCTTTTTTGAAATATTATAGAGAACTCTCAAGTTAACAAGCTTGACTCCAAAATCCAATCTTTATTTCAATGCTAGAAAGCTTCATTCCAATATCCAATATTGATTTTTCCTTGTTGAACACTTCTTTTACTCACGCTAACAATTCTAATTCTTACTTGTTTTAGCTTTCACAAGCATAACTTTCTTAAACTCAAACTTAATTAAAAATTTGCTCAAGCTTACCTTTTATAGAAAAATTTATATAATTTTTAATTAATAAAAATCTTAATCAACTTTTAGGTTGGCTTAATCCAATTTGTCCAAATATATATAATTAGGTGCGACTAATCATATTTATCTACCATTTTAATTTAATCCAATTAAATCAATATAAAGTTTAACAAATGAATTAGTTCATTGTCTACCACTTTGATTTAATCTAATTAAATCAAGACAAATGCACATATTATTACATATTTGTAATTATCAAAATACTCTCCTATGGTAGAGATATTTATGAAATTACAAAAAAATACCTTATGTGATTTTGGATTAATCCTATTGGGTCAAACTAAATAATTAATGCTATCCAATAACACTAATTATTTTAATTGATAATTATAATATCAAATATTATCGGTTATCCAAGTAATCAACGAGTACACTTCATATTGTGGGACTCTTAAGGTCTAGACATGTTCGTTATATAACCATAGTTTATATGTACGCAATTTGGCCACCTCTGAATTCACGAAGAACATGAACGACCTTTCTAAACTATACAAGTCAAGGTCATCACATATATTTAACAATCCCTCCATCGTAGGCTATCCGAGTTGTGCTGAGGAAACATAGATTACACAGTCAAGTTTCTGAGGTGCACATCTCATGTCAAGATGTCCACGATTCTTTACAACTAATCAAAACACAATTTCTGATATATGCGATCAACCTTAGGTGATCGGCTTTGGCCAAAGTCTTAAGAATCGTGACTTACTCACATGAATACCGAAACCTCTTATAGTACACATACAAGCCGATGGATCTTATCTTGATGCACACTTGATTAATGAGTACATCGGTTCATACTCAACGAATATCTGATGATCAGACCATGAAAGGTCTCTTACATATATGGAATTAAAGTTTGGAGGATCACATACAAAATCAATGTTATCCTAAAATCAAAGGATCACATATGTAAATCGACTCGAGGATATTCCTATTGACTGTGGTGTGTACTTTCAACTATTAGGAATCACTTGTGAGATTCAGTATTCGCTCCAACGAATACCACATGTCTATACGAGCTTCTTAAGCTCATAGTACATCGGGTTAAACTATTGGAACTCCAATTCCAATATAAAAGATTTTAAAAATAGTTTATAATAGTAATATTATCCCAATGTCGAACCACCTAGTGTCCAGTATTACTACATTATTATTCTAAGATCGACGTCATTCTAAGCATATTTATATTTAAATCTAATATGCATAATGACATTACCATTAATACGATTGAAACGAAAATATAGTTATTTTATTAATAAATAATAAAATATAATATACAATATATTATTCGGATTGGCGTTCCATGTACCAACTCCAACAATGATAACCATTACTTATTGGCATGTTCCCTTGGGTATTAAAGTGCATTCACATGGTTGATTGGACCCTTGAGTATGGAGATTTAGTTATGGGCAATCATTTATATCCTTAGGTGTAAACAATATGTGTTCACTTAGTCGATCGAACCCTTGAGTTGAGTGATCTAGTTGTGGGCAAATCTTCGCCGATAAAAGCCTAAGTTGTACCTTTATGAGACCACAAAAAAGCCCATATTTGATCATCCTATAGGTGCCTCATTTTTGCTTGTGTTTGAGCCCCCAATAATTTGAAGTAACTTCAATCTTTTGTCATGAGATGTAAAACTTGTTGGGCCTTTTCAATTGGGATAATTTTACATTTTTATGATAACTAGGCCAAATACTTCGAAAAGATAACTTGTTACCATGTATGAGAAACCTAATTGGGCCTGAAATAGTTGGTTATAATTCAAGTTAGCTAAAACATGATTTTGATACTCGTACCGACTTTCATCCAGAAAGGGTACATCTTATTTTACCCTTTTAGATATTCTTAAATATTCTAAGTCCATCCCAAAATAGGCGAGATTACTAACATATTAGGCTTAGATTTTTTTTTTTATAAATGGATGGAATTTGTATTCTATTGATGGAGCGGAACAAAGGTAGCCAAGGTTCACCCTTTATAATATATGAGAGAATGAGTTTGTGTACCTCTTGTTAGTGCATAGACTAAGCCAAACCTATGGCAGATATAGACTTACCATGTATGAGGGAGAAATAAGGTTATAGGATAAATGCTAATTGAGCATGCATTACATGCACACCTTTTGTTTTGCAGCCATCATAGTGGCACAATGGGTCATAGAATAAGGAAGATTGACTAAGAAGCAAATAACAGAAGCAGAAATGGCAAGAAATTATAACAGTTGAAGTAACAATGCTCGCATTGATTAGTTGGAGACCTCAGTGAATAAGATGGTTGAATAACTTAGCCAACACCATTGTTAACATAGTGGCAGTCAACACGGCACCTCGGACGACAGGACCAAGACTAGTGAGAGGAGGCAAGAGGGGCCTGAGAATAGAGCTAATGAGGAAACCCTTGTGTTGGATGATGATGACATGGCTGGATATGCTACTGGAAGAGCAGTTAGATCGCAGACTGAAATTGAACTCCAAAGGTTGAATGAGCAAATGGAAACGATTGCCTAGAAAATTAAGGGCAAATATGAAGACCTGTTGCACTATAATACAATGGCATTCAAAAAACAATTGCATGCACAATTCAAAATGCCTGAAATGATAAATTCAATATGAGCGAAGACCCAAAGGCACATCTTCGTCAATATATGTCAATGATCAGTTCGTTTGGAATGTCCCAACACCAGGTATAGAAGATTTTTGGGATATCACTCAAATGAGCATCGATATTATTGTACCAAAACTTAGACAAAAAAGTAAAGAAAGACTGGAGGACATTGGCTGAGGAGTTCGTAAATCAATATATGACCGACATGGACATTGGTCTATAGCTTCATGGCTTGGAGAATACAAAGCAAAAACCCGAAGAGAATTTTAAAGAAATTATTGACCGCTGAATGAGCCAACTACTGAAAATACAGACAATGCCCTCAGAGAATGACCAAATTAAAATGATTATCAAGGGCACCAACCCTCTATTTACAACAAATTGAGGATGATGACCTTACTGATTTTAGATTTTTGGCAGTTGAAGGAGACTGGCATAGATATCGACGAAAACGAGGCTGAAAATAGAAATTCTTATGGCCAAAATCGCAAGACAACCGAGGGACCATCAGGAACTAAAGTTAGTCCCTCTGAAATCACCACTATCCATAATAGAAAATTATCCAACCTTGGCATACCTTTATCAAAGGTATTTGAAATATTAAAGAAGCAATGCCTGCTGGCACCCTTGGAACCTAAGCCTTTACCAAACCCTATGCCTCGCCACATTAACCTTAACTTATATTTCCATCACCACCAACAGAAAGGCCACGACACAGATAATTATACATGTTTTATACACGAGGTACAAGACCTAATCGATAGCCAAACAATCTCAGACCTCGAAAAGAACTAATCCAACACAAACAGAAACCCTCTACCAAACCATATATCATACCATCACCCAATTATATAATCAACACTAGCCTATTTAAAGACTATGTCCTAAAAAACTTTCACCAACAAGCCTATATCAGGGGATTTGGGATAGCGATGATAGTGAAATGGAGGAACGCAATAAGTTTTAGGATGACTTCTCATATGGTAATGAGGAAGTGGTCAACAAAATGATTAGAAGCGGTCAATTTTACAATGATGCCCATAAGAAAGGGATAGAAGAAGATGAGGCGAGAAAAAATAGGGAAGAAAATGAAGAAGAAAGCATTGTGCTCCAACAGCTAAAGAGGACTGGAGCATATATTAGTATTTGGGAGCTGTTATGCTCCTCATAGGAGCATATGAGGGCTATGATTGAGGCTATTGGAAAAATAATGGTACCGACAAATGCAGATCCAGTGTTCTGTTCAATAAGAATCCAAAAAAATCATTACCTTTACTGAGAATGAGTTTTCTATAGATGGAATAAATCATAACAGACCTCTGTTCATCAGAGTGGATATTAAGGGCAAGAAGACTTCGTTCGTAATGGTGGATGATAGCTCTTCCATCAATGTTTGCCCATTGAAAATCCTTTCAAGGATCGACATCTGAATGGAGGAACTAGTGCCCTCCTATATGACCATCAAAGCCTACGATGATAGAAAAATATGAGTGGATAGAACTTTCACAACAATAGTCAAGGTGGGGCCCATAGAAGATGAGATGAAATTGACAGTAATCAATATCTCAGCCATTTTTGCACTCCTCTTTAGGAGACCCTGTTTTCACAATCTTAGAGGGGTTCCTTCTACATTACATCAAGTCATTAAGTTCCCGTATAAAGGCAGAATTATTGTAATTGGAACAGAAGCCGATAGTACAGTAACCTGCACCTTAGGGTGGCTCGGCTGGTTACCTGCACCTTTGTCTCAATATGATCTTTTAACCCACTAATAAAACATTTGATCTACTTTTCCTCTGTCAAGCTTCCAACCATACTCAAAACCTTACTAAATTTGAGATAATATTCCCTAACTTCCCCTTCTTGGCGTAACTTTGTTAAGTCCCCAAAAACATTTTGGAACGTGGTTGGTCCATAACATAAGTGCAGTTTCTATTTTAGTTTATCTCAATTGAGTTCTGCGGTTCTTCTCTTCAATTGCTGGTACCACATTTGCACATCTCCATCTAGATGGTACGCAGCTAATGAGACTTTGTCACCTTTCTCAATTCGTTGAAACTCAAAAAATTGCTCAACTCGACAAATTCATGAGGTGAGATCATCATGTCCATCATATCGTGGAAAGTTTTGTTTGATCATTGTTGAATTGGTACAAGCTGTGACATTGTTCATTGATTCAGATCAGCCTTTTTTACCTATGTGTGCTGATGTCGAATCTTTTTCATGGCCCCAACTGTCTCGCTTGGAAAGGCCTTCAAACTGGGAAGTCATTGAAGTCATTGCTTGCATCATTTTCTCCAATGCCTTTTGTGTTCTTTCTTCACTTGCTTGTATCGCTTCATTGAGGGACATTACCTGGTGTTCCATTCGGTCGAGGCGTTGGTCGGACATGCCTGGCTCTGATGACAAGTTGTTAGGTGTCCCTTGAGTTGCTCCCGTCATAAGTTTATTGACAGGAAGAGAGATTGGAACACATTTATATGGCCTCCCTATAGCGACTTATTTGGGATAATTCGAGGAACCCTAGGCCTCCACAACTCACGTTGATTTAATAATTCGCTGCATATTATTAATAATGATTCCCTTTAAATATAGATTAAGAAGTGTAATATAACACAAAGTCTATTGGATATGACATATCCTTATTAACAACAAATAGCAATTCAACATTATCTCGAAGTCTATTGGATATCCAATATCCTTATTAACAATTAATAACAAGCCCTATTCCTCTGTTACAGTAGTAATGTGCAGGTATATTTGCACCTAACACATACACAATCTACAAATTCCGCTGGAAGATTTACAGAGAGTCCAGGAATAAGGAATTCCTGTCAGTAATCATATACAATGTCAAAACCTTGATTCAAAGCTTCTTGGAGTGTTGTGTTTTCGGACGAAGGGTAAACTCGAGAAGATAATCTTAACATTTAATTTCACGGTTCCTGAATCAAAAGAAAATTACAAGCATCTTACAATCCAAATCTGGTCATCATGTCAAGGCGTTGAAATGGTGGAAGAATCTATTGGTGGTCTTGAAGGAGAAGATGCGAAAGGCTTTGGAGGAATTTCCAAAGCTTCAGTGCTGTTTTGCAACATCTCTATTACTCTATTCATGGACGGCCTATCCGATGGACGACTCTGTATGCACCACAAACCAACAACAATCATCCTCTTGGCAATTTCATTTTCCTCGCTGCTTTCAATTCCAGGAACTTTAAATTCATAATCCCTCTCGAAATGCTTGTAAATCCAGTGCGGAAAATATATCTCGCTAGAACGAGCAGCTCCAGAATTGTGTTTGTTCTTGAATCCAACCAATTCCAGAATCATCATTCCGTAGCTATATACATCAGACTTGTGTGAAACTTGTCCAAAGTTTCTACTAAAAACTTCTGGAGCAATGTAGCCAATTGTACCTCTAGCCTCCATCATCGATACTATACTCTCTTTCTGAAGGCAAAGTTTTGCCATTCCAAAATCAGAGATCTTAGGACAAAAATCTTCGTCAAGAAGAATGTTATGAGGCTTTATGTCAAAATGCAAAATCCTGGTGCTGCACCCACGATGCAAGTATTCAAGCCCTTTGGCTATTCCTATAACAATTTGGTACATTTTGTCCCATCCCAAGTGCTGACTACTAGTATCTGATCCATTGTAGATGAATTTATCAAGAGATCCATTAGGCATGAACTCATAGATAAGAGCTCTATTGCTACCCTCTAGACAAAATCCCAACAATGAGACAACATTAACATGGGATGTTCTACTAATGCTTGCAACCTCATTAATAAATTCCTGTCCATTCCCTTTGGTTGTCTTGAGAAGCTTTACTGCTACAATACGACCATCCGATAACTTCCCTTTGAATACGCTGCCATAACCTCCTTGGCCGAGCTCATGTTTGAATGAGTTGGTTATTTTCTTAACATTTGAAAAGCTGTATCGGTTGAGAGCTAGAGGTCCATAACTTCTAATGAAGCCCTCAAGATCTTGATCATTCTTTGGTATCTTTCTACAACATAGAATCAATGAGATTTTCTTCCTTTTGCAAATACAAATAGTTATCAACCAGATAATTGTCATTGATGATATTCCAGCACTTAAACCTGTCCCAAAGAAAACAAGTACTAATTAGATGGTGAAATAATATGCGATACCCTTCAGAATAGTCACGGTGAAACAACTTAACAATAAAATCTGCCCCCGGCTTCAGAGAGTGGTTTTCAAGCAGCTTGGTCACCCGAGATTATTGGCAATGGGGCAGAGGATCACCATCCCCTAACCCGAAACCCGAAATATTAAGGATTCCTAAACCTGTCTCAAATTTGGTTATCCTCAAAAGGGGATATACCCGATTGTTTCCAAATTAGATCGGGAAATAAACAGGACCCGATCCTCATTTAATTTTAAAATTTTTTAAAAAGAATAATAACTCATTTTGGAAAGTAAAAATTTACAGAAACCTTCGATTTCTTTTTTCAATTCTTCAGCAACCAAAGCAAGCAACTTTCAATTCATATCATTTCAAATCTTCAGCACAATGCATATAAATATTAAATAAAACAAACACATTCAAGCAGAATAATTTTTCTACAGTAAATGAAAATCTAATTACACTAATAATAGAATATGATAGAGAGAACATCAAAGAGAGATTAATCTTTGTGTTTATGATTTAATATATATTATATGTTTTAATTTTAAGGCAATAATTCGGATCGGGTTTAAAGTCTCAACCCGAATCTGATCCGATTTGAATGATCAAATAGAATCGGGACCAATTCAAAATTTTCTATACATTTTGGGCTCCAAATCCACCAAATTGGGACGGATGACATCTCATATGGATTTTTACTATTCCAATTTCTACCTTAAAAAACTGAGAAACGAGTATCCTGTGTCTTCCTCGTTGCAAATAGAAAATAACAAAAAGAAAATGAAAAGAGGAAACAGCATTTGCAAACCGAAGTTGTCTCTACGCTCAACATTTATATTTATAGCTGAAATTTATTTATTGTGCTCTCTTATCTTTTATCCGGTTAGTCAATTTCAGTCACTGATCAATAAATTTTAATTAAGATTATCCCGAGAAAAATTTAACACAAATCAGATCGATTAAGGATCGGTTAAAAAAAATTAGAACAAGTCAAATAATGAGGTGGTTATATTTACCTATGAGAAGCTTCACCATAATCGACGGACCATCGCCTGTAAGAATAATAATTCCAGCCAATAAATAGTCAGAATTCAGAACAGTATATAAAACTATACAAAATTCATGAACTAACTCTCATTCAAAGAATCCCGAATTTGATATTAGCTAAAAACTACGGAATTTAAAAATCTACTTTATATAAAGTCTATGAAAAAGTTTTTATGGCTGTGATCATTTACCATTATGTCCAAATAATGGAATAAACAAAATTAAGATCATAATTTATTAACCAAGTGGAGAACTCTTTACAGAGAAAAATCACTCTCGATATTGGTTATTATTGGGATTGGAGCTCTGAGCGCTAATTTGTATCATATTTATGAATACAACAGTCACTTTTAAAGTCTATGACAAAGTTTCTATGGCTGTGATCTTTTACCATTATGTCCAAATAAAGCAATAAACAAAATTAAGATAATGATTTATTAACGAAGTGAAAAACTCTTTGTAGGGAAAAATCACTCTCGATATAAGTTATTGTTGGGGTTGGAGTTCTGAGCGTCAATCCGTATCATATTTATGAATATAAGCAATCATTTTTTCTTGAATATTATCAATGTAATGGTAACACCTCTTGTCTTTTATATACATATTCAATCTAATTTAGTTTAGATCGAAACTAATTAAAATTTAGTGATGTATATATTAGATAAAGACCCGAGAATATACATTAGTCACATAGTTACAACGGGGCTTGTAATTGACATTGGGAGGTGTTACTAATTGTAGTACATTCTCAAATAAAATTCTTGATCGAAATTTGCTCAAGCGGAGGTCTCAACGAGGCTTGTAATTAACATTGGGAGGTGTCACTAATTGTAGGCTATTCTCAAATAAAGTTATTGATTGAGATTTGCTTATACATGTTGATTAGTAAAATCCATTGAGACTAGTAAATATCGTATATCAAGATTTGGTCCGATGATTTTTCTCAATTAACCATAAATCTTGAAAGACTCGTATATACGTGTAGGTGTTTATTTGATAAGAATTGAACGACTCACTGAAAGTATTCATATTAGATAACACACCAACGTCAATATGAATATTCTCGAATCAAGTTGCATATATATTCCTTTGACTTGAGATACCAAAGTGGATGTATGAATGATCATCTACACTTTTACAACAGTCATATCAATGGTCAATTTAGACCAAACCTCCATTTGTTCGTTGGGTGTCACTTCGTGATATTTAAATCTTTTGCTATAGTTCATTATGGAAATGAGTTCCGAATTTTGATTGAGAGATCACAAAGATGTCATCCATCAGAGTGGTAGTCAGCTTAGCAGCAAGCCTCGACCTGGAAGTTGAGAAGATTGATGTCAAGACCGCATTTCTTCACGGAGATCTGGAAGAAGAAATTTATATGGAGCAACCATAAGGCATCAGAGTCAGAGGGAAAGATGACTGTGTGTGCAGACTCAGGAAAAGCCTATACGGTTTGAAACAGGTACCGAGACAGTGGTACGTGAAGTTCGAGTCAGTTATGGGGGAGCAGGGATACAAGAAGACTACTTCAAACTATTGTATTTTCGTTCAGAAATTTTTTGACGATGACTTTATCATCTTACTGCTATATGTAGATGATATGTTGATAGTTGGCCGGAATCAATCGAGGATTGATAATTTGAAGTAGCAAATGAGTAAGTCTTTTGACATGAAAGACTTGGGGCCAGCTAAACAGATTCTTGGCATCAGGATCGGCCGTGATCGGAAAGCCAGGAGATTATACTTGTCACATGAGGAGTACATCGAGAAGGTACTTCAGCGATTCCAGATGGACAAGGCTAAAGCGGTTAGCACTCCTCTTGCTACCCACTTTAAATTGAGTACACAACATAGTCCCTCTACTGAGACAGAGAATGAGGAAATGAAACAGGTTTCATACACCTCAACAGTGGGAAGTCTTATGTATGCCATGGTATGCACGAGGCCAGACTTAACACAAGCAGTTGGATTGGTCAGCCGATTTATGTCAAACCCAGGACGGGAACACTGAAATGATATTAAATGGATTCTGCGGTATCTTCGAGGCACATCCAAAATGAGGCTATGTTTTGGAAGCAGTGAACCAGTATTGATGGGCTACACTGATTCAGATATGACATGAGATGTGGATCCCAGAAAGTCTACTTCGGGGTATCTGATTACTCTCTCAGAAGGAGCTGTGGCATGACAATCAAGGTTGCAGAGATGTGTTGCACTTTCTACAACAGAGGCAGAATTCATTGCAGTTACAGAAGCTTGCAAGGAATTGCTGTGGATGAAGACATTCGTCCAGGAATTGGGTTTCAAGCAGGAGAAGTACTTTTTGTACTGCGATAGCCAGAGTGATATCTATCTCGGTAAAAATTCCACCTTTCATTCGAGGTCAAAACATATCGATGTGAGGTATCACTGGATACGGGACGTCCTGAGCTCAAGGCTGATAGAACTCGGGAAAATTCACACCGACGACAATGGTGCCGATATGTTCACGAAGGTTTTACTGAAGGAGAAGCTTGAAATCTGTCGTGCCATAGTCGAGATGACAAAACTCTCCACATAGTGAGAGTGGGGAGAGACAGAGAACTACGATTGGCTTGATCCCAACTCAGGGTATGTAGGCAGTCATACAGATGCAGCCAGGGGTGGATCCTTTTGAGGATCCAAATTTGGATGGTTAATGGTAGGCTCAGATTTTGGGGAAATCTTCACCGAGGGGGAGATTTGTTGACTTAATGCATGCAGTATATGCCAGACATGCAAAAGGAAATGAAGACAGCAGGCCACCGAAAGTTGGCAACAGAAGTAAGCAAGAAAGTTGCATGATCCAGCTGCCTTCAACAAGTGCCAAACCGCGTGGCACTGTTCACACGGTTTGGACACTATAAATTGCACCCTTTGAGACCATTTTTAGTATCCCAGTAATCCCAGAACTCATAAGTGAGTGTATAATAGAGAGTAAAGTGTTTGAGAGTTTTTTGTAAAGCTTGGATTTGTAAGCTTTGTAATTCTTTGTTTAGTGAGAAATAAAGAAGAGTTTTCTCTCAATTCACCTCTATTGTGTGTGTTTCATCACAACAAGTGGTATCAGAAGCTAAGGTTCCACAGAGGGATCCCGAAACTCGGAAACAGAGCTTTGGTTCGGAAAGTCGATTTCGACGAAAGTTGTCGAAAATAGATTTTGAGCATACCATCAGACTTTTCACGGCGAGACGAGCACGATGGTATTTTCCAGCGCGTGAAGAACCGTCCAGCAGGTTCTTCACGCGCTCCACGCGTACACACGCGCCGCACGCGAGTTCCAAGGAAGAATACGGCCACGTCAGCCGCCACGTGTCGCCACGTCAGCCTCTAGTCATTGCCATGTCAGCAGACCCTGCACAGTCAGCAGCCGAGTCAGCAGTCCACGTCAGCAGACCAGTCAGCAGCCACGTGTGCATCCAGTTAGTGCCACGTGTCTGCCACGTTAGCAATTTCCGGGTAAATTTCATATAGGTCCCTGAACTTTCTATAAATTATATTTCGGCCCCTGTACTTTTTGGAAATTGAATTTTAGTCCCTGAACTTTTCCATAATTGCATTTTGGCCCCTGAACTTTTGGAAAATGCACTTTAACCCCTCTAATTTCTGAAATTTGCAAATTGGTCCCTGTGTCGGATTTTGACAAACGAAGTGTCATTTCCACCATTTTCGACCATTCCGGACGCAACGGTGAGGTCCGTTTTTTGAAATTCTACTTAGAATTTTTATGATGGAAGGGGGCAACGGAAAAATGGTTTTGTTAACTAGTACAAATTATTTCACATGGAGAGGAAGGGTGAAAGACCTTCTGTATGTGAAAGACTATGATGGATCGGTATTTCTGGAGGAGAAATCAGAAGGAATGTCCGATGAAAAATGGGCTAATCTTCACCAGAAAACATGCAGTACTATTCGTCAGTGGATCGATGACAGTATCATGAACCATGTTAGTGAAGATGCAAATGCACGTGTCTTATGGAGAAAGCTGAAGGAACTTTTCCGAGCAAAAACTGGCAACAACAAGCTGTACTACATCAAAAAGATGATGGGGTTGAAATACCAGGAAGGTACAGCTGTGGCGGACCATATCAACAATTTCCTCGGCACCATGAAAGAACTGTCTGGATTGGGCATAGACTTCGATGATGAGGTAAATGGATTAATACTCCTTAATACGTTACCAGAATCTTGGGAAACATTCAGATCTACGGTGATCAATTCAGCCGCAGATGGGAAAGTCACTATGGAGATGGTAAAGACCAGGATCTTCGAGGAAGAAAAGAAGATGAGAATGCAGGAGTCAGCATCAACATAAACCTTAGAAGCTTTAGTGACAGAGAAGAACACTAGAAGGGGGAGGAGTAAAAGCCGAGGCCCAGGTAGACCAGACAAGAACCGAGGTAAATCAAGAACTAAAGATATATAGTGATATCACTGCAAAAAGAAAGGCCATATGAAGAGGGATTGCTACAAACTGAAGAACGAGCAGTCCAGAAGAGATGGTGACTCTAATCAAGAAAGAGTTGCTACTACCACCGAAAAGACCTCCAAAGAATTCTGCATAATGTATGAAGAAGATGTTGTGAATCTTGCCAGCCACGAGACCAGTTGGGTGATAGATAGTGGCACCTCCATTCACATCACATCTCGCAGAGACTTCTTTTCATCTTACACACCAGGAGACTACGGTGCTGTAAGGATGGGGAATGACGGCCAGTCCAAAGCCGTCGGTATTGGAGACATCTGCCTTGAAACAGATAACGGGACAAGACTAGTGTTGAAGGGAGTCAAGCACATCCCTGACATCCGGTTAAACCTGATCTCAACAGGCAAGCTGGATGATGAAGGTTTCTGCAGCACCTTTAGTGACGGCACCTGGAAGCTCACTAAAGGATCAATGGTGGTGGCACGAGGTAAGAAAGATTCAACTCTGTATTTGATGCATGCTAAGATTTCCAATAGTAGCATAAATACAGTCAACAGTAATGAGGCAGCCGAGCGATGGCACAAAAAGCTTGGTCACATGAGTCAAACGGGGATGGAAATACTACGCCGGTGGAATGTTCTTCCGGAATTGAAGAACTCACACTTACGGAAGTGTGAACACTGCATGGCTGGAAAACAGAACAGAGTGTCCTTCCAGAGCTCCCCGCCTCAACGGAAACCGAAGGTACTTGACCTCATACATTCAGATGTATGCGGTCCGATGTAGACTAGAACACTTGGTGGGTCACTGTATTTTGTGACATTCATTGATGATCATTCAAGGAAGACATGGGCATACACCTTGAAGAGAAAAAATCAAGTGTTGGGAGTGTTCAAGGAGTTTCATGCCCTGGTGGAGAGAGAAACCAGCAAGAAACTCAAATGCATCAGAACAGACAACGGTGGAGAATACAGAGGTCCGTTTGATCAGTACTGCAAGATGCAAGGAATCCGACATCAAACGACACCTCCGAAGACACCTCAGCTGAATGGCCTAACTGAGAGAATGAACAGAACCTTGTGCGAAAGGGTCAAAAGCTTGCTGTCACAAGCCAAGCTGTCGAAGACATTTTGGGGGGAGGCATTCAACACAGCAGTACATGTTTTAAACATGTCCCCAGCGGTCGCACTGAAAGGTAATGTTCCTAACCAAGCCTGGACATGTAAAGAAGTGTCATACCAACACTTGCATGTCTTTGGGTGCAAAGCTTTTGTACACATCCCAAAGAACGAGAGATCCAAGCTTGATGCAAAGACGCGACAGTGTGTCTTTATTGGCTATGGTCAGGATTATTTCGGCTACAAACTCTATGATCATATGGAGAAGAAGATTGTCAGAAGCCGAGATGTTTTCTTTGTTGAAGACCAGACCATAGAAGATATCAGAAAGGAGATGAAGACAATGCCCCAACAATACAGAGATGTGAATCCAGAACCTCACACACCGGTGCCAGTACGAGTTGAAGATGAGGTTCTCAGACAGGATGGTACATGTGATGAAGCTCCCAAAGATGATGATCATGATCAACCACCAGTACCAGAAGCTACACCAACAGTTCCACAGAGAAGGTCTGACAGAGAGAGGCGACCTTCAACCAAATACTCTGCATATGAGTATGTGCTGCTTATTGACGGGGGAGAACCCGAGAGCTACCAGGAGGCTGTGGAAACAAAAGACAGAGAAAAGTGAGAGGAAGCCATGCAAGATGAGATGAAATCTTTGCATGAAAATCACACTTTTGAGTTGGGGAAATTGCCAAGAAGCAAAAGGGCTTTGAAGAAAAAATGGGTGTACATGGTGAAGCAACATGAGCACACTTCACAAACCCGGTACAAAGCCAGATTAGTTGTCAAGGGATTCAATCAGATGAAAGACATTGACTTCGATGAAATCTTCTCTCCAGTTGTGAAGATGTCATCCATCAGAGTGGTACTCAGCTTAGCAGCAAGCCTCGACCAAGAAGTTGAGCAGATGGATGTCAAGACCGCATTTCTTCACGGAGATCTGGAAGAAGAAATTTATATGGAGCAACAAGAAGGCTTCGGAGTCAGATGGAAATAGGATTATGTAGACCCGGTCGGCGGTTCGATTCCGGTTCGGAACTGAATCGATTAATTCTGGTTCGGTTCCCGGTTCCACACTTAAGTGGAACCGAAACCGTAAACCGAACCGGTCGGTTCCGGTTCCCTTTTTGGATTTTTTTTTAATAATAAATTTTAAAAAATAGAAAAAAAATTCTATAATCGTAATTTTTTTTCAAACTATCACATCATTTTTATATAATTCTTTTTTATAAAATTCTTTTAACATATAATCTTTTTTATAGCCAACTATTAACTAGTGTTTTCTTTATATAAGCGATGTGGAATATTTGTTACTTGGCTATTGTGTCTCACATCGCTTATATAAAGAAGTCAATAACCAAGAGTTGGTTATAAAAAGGATGTGGACATTCATGTTTTAGTATTGCAATTTTAAACCTCATTGATATTAATAAAAAAATTGAGATCTACTCGTTGAACCTTACGGTTCCAAGTAAATAATTTTTTTTTTTAATTTCGGTTCCAACCAGTTCGGTCAGGGTGAGAACCCTTACCGAACCGGTTAGGTTCCGGTTTGGTACCGGAACCGTCCGGTTCCAATCGGTTCGGTTCCGGTTCCGAACCGGAACCTTGGCCGGGTCTAGGACTATGTGTGCAGACTCAGGAAAAGCCTCTACGGTTTGAAACAGGCACCGAGACAGTGGTACGTGAAGTTCGAGTCAGTTATGGGGGAGCATGGATACAAAAAGACTACTTCAAACCATTGTGTTTTCGTTCAGAAATTTTCTGACGATGACTTTATCATCTTACTGCTATATGTAGATGATATGTTGATAGTTGGCCGGAATCAATCGATGATTGATAATTTGAAGCAGCAACTGAGTAAGTCTTTTGAGATGAAGACTTGGGGCCAGCTAAACAGATTCTTGGCATCAGGATTGGCCGTGATCGGAAAGCCAGGAGATTATACTTGTCACAAGAGGAGTACATCGAGAATGTACTTCAGCGATTCCAAATGGACAAGGCTAAAGCAGTTAGCACTCCTCTTGCTACCCACTTTAGATTGAGTACACAACAGAGTCACTATACTGAGACAGAGAATGAGGAAATGAAATAGGTTCCATACACCGCAGTAGTGGGAAGTCTTATGTATGCCATGGTGTGCACGAGGCCAGACTTAGAACACGCAGTTGGATTGGTCAGCCGGTTTATGTCAAACCCAGGACGGGAACACTGAAATGCTATCAAATGGATTCTGCGGTATCTTCGAGGCATATCCAAAATGAGGCTATGTTTTGGAAGCAGCGAACCAGTGTTGATTGGCTACACCGATTCAGATATGGCAGGAGATGTGGATACCCGAAAGTCTACTTCGGGGTATCTGATTACTCTTTCAGGAGGAGCTGTGGGATGATAGTCAAGGTTGCAGAGATGTGTTGCACTTTCTATAACAGAGGTAGAATTCATTGCAGTTACAGAAGCTTGCAATGAATTGCTGTGGATAAAGACATTCGTTCAGGAATTGGGTTTCAAGCAGGAGAAGTACATTTTGTACTGCGATAGCCAGAGTGCTATCTATCTCGGTAAAAATTCCACCTTTCATTTGAGGTCAAAACATATCGATGTGAGGTATCACTGGATACGGGACGTCCTGAGCTCAAGGCTGATAGAACTCGGGAAAATTCACACCGACGACAACGGTGCCGATATGTTCACGAAGGTTTTACTGAAGGAGAAGCTTGAAATCTGTCGTGCCATAGCTGGGATGACAAAACTCTCCACATAGTGAGAGTTGAGAGAGACAGGGAACTACGATTGGCTTGATCCCAACTCAAGGTATGTAGGTAGTCATACAGATGCAGCCAGGGGTGGATCCTTTTGAGGATCCGAATTTGGATGGTTAATGGTCGGCTCAGATTTTGGGGAAATCTTCACCGAGGGGGAGATTTGTTGACTTAATGCATGCAATATGCATGCCAGACATGCAAAAGGAAATGAAGACAGTAGGCCACCGAAAGTTGGCAACAGAAGCAAGCAAGAAAGTTGCATGATCCAGTTGCCTTCAACAAGTGCCAAACCGCGTGGCACTGTTCACGCGGTTTGGACACTATAAATTGAGCCCTTTGAGACCATTGTTAGTACCCCAGTGTAAAATGTGAAGCCCTTGTCATCCGTTGGATGAGGGACACATGGCACAATCCTTGCCGTTGTCCCAATTACCTTTATTTGCTCATCCTATATAAAGGCCACTTAAGTTGAGATTTAGAAGAGAGTTTTCATTATTTGTATTCCCTTAATAATTGGCTAAGTGTTAAGCCTATTCCCTAAGTCCAAGTTAGTGTAATCTTCAATTGGAATTTGAGAGATTGTCACTTTTAGAGATTAGGGTTCTTTGTGAGATTTGGGGAATTACAATTTGTAAACGGATTCAAGATTCCGTGTGTAATCTTGAAATTGATTAGTGCAGCGAGCTCCCTATTCCGGAGTTCAACGTGGATGTAGTCGGGAATTTTTTTCCGGCGAACCACGGTAAAAATCGTGCATTCTTGATTGATTGATTTGACGAATTTACGACAAAAACTTAACAATTGGTATCAGAGCATTTGGATTAAGATCCAGTGGGCCAAAGGGGATCTGGATTATTGAAGATCAAAGGTTGAAGCCCAAAAACGAAAGGTCCTCAATTCGGCGGCAGACGGAGAAGATTGCAAGACTTGCAATTGGGCCTCTTTGTTGATTTGAAGAATCAAGAACAAGCCCAAGAAACCATCTCCCTAATTGGGCGGCAAGAAGAAGACGAAAACAAGACCCTCTTCTTCATTCTGAAAAGCAGAAGCCGAGATAAGGAAACCCTAAAAGACGCAGGGCAACATAAATTGGTCAAAAATTGAAGAACTCTGGCGTCGACAGCAGGTGGAGCCATCGAAGAACAAGTTGAAGATTACAGCCAAACCGAGAACAAGATCAAAGATTGATCGACCAAGAAAAATACGACGTCAAAAACCAAAAAGACGCAGGGCAAGAAAGATTGATCAGTTGATTGAAGAAAGAAGACCCAAAGTCAAAGTGGGGCAACAAAAATTGGTCAATTTTTCTTTGCCGTTTACAGAACCAGAAACAGAACTTAGTCACAGCTGCGGCAACAGAGACTTAAAGAACCGAGTTCATCAACTTGGGAGAGCCATAGCCGAAAATCCATCGCAGAAGAAAGAGGCCCAAGATCGAGTCCTCCATTTCCAACAGAAACAAAAACCCTAAGATTTGCAAAATTGAAGGACAGAGTTGATGCAAACCCCTGTTCTGCCAAGAAGAACATTAGTAATAGTTCTGTGAAGTAAATATCAGAGTGTGTGTTCTGGTGTAATCGGTTGTGGGGTTTTTCAATTTGAGAAACTGCGATTGGGTGTGAATTGGCGAGTGTGTTAGGGCAGACTGGCCGTGAAGTGAATAGCCGATTGCTATTTGGGTTTGGATTCGTAAATAGCCGACTGTGGTTAGGACAGTTTGGTGTGTTCTCTGTTGTCATTTGATTGAAGTTGGAATCTGAGAAATTCAGGTCTGTGGAAGTTGTAGTTTGGGTGAGTAAATTGTCGAGGGAGTTTAGGCAGTTTGGGTGAGAATCTGCCAATTGTGTTTGGGTTAGATTGGGCAGTATATTGCCGATTGAGTTTGGGCAGTAATTGTCAAGAGTAATTGAATTCAAACTGTTGTTGGGTTATTACTGTAAAAGGAAGTAAAATGTCGACTATGAGACTCGACATCGGCATCTTTGACGGGAAAGGGGATTTCACTACTTGGAAGAAGAAAATGAAAGTCCTGCTTTCTCACCATAAGGTGGCTTTGGCACTGGAATCGGATCCAGAAAAGTGGCCAAAGATGGAAAAGGAAGCGAAGGAGGAAATCCTGGAAGAGGCGTACAACTTGATCTTCCTCCACTTGGGAGATTCGGTCATCAGAAAAGTTGACGGAATGGACACGGCCATTCAACTATGGGGTAAACTCGAATCTCTTTATTCTGTTATTTCTGCACCAAATTTAGTGTTCTTAAAAGGAAATTTGTTTAATTACAAGATGGATACTAGTAAGTCGATTGATGATAATTTGGATGAATTCACGAAAATGACTCAAATCCTGAAAGGAACTGACCAAGCCCTAGGAGACTCTAGCGAAGCTATGATCCTTTTAAATGCATTACCTGAAGAATATAGTGTCGTTAAGAACTCTCTACAGTACACAGGAGTTGTACCTAGGTTAGACTTGGTTATATCTGGTATAAGGGCTAGAGAGCTAGAACTTAGAACCAGTAGGAGAGGTGGAGCGAACTTATTCGTGAAAGGTAAAAATGAAAGGAAACATAATGGTCCTAATAATCATCAGACTAGTAACCAAGAACCTAGAGGCAAGAAAAAGAACAAACAGGATAAGAATAAATATAGTGACAAGAAGTGCTATCATTGTGGAAAGACGGGACACTTTAAAAGGAATTATTATAAGTTCCTGAGGGAACAGGAAAATGAAGGCAGCGCCACTGTGGCTGCCGAAAAGGAGTCGATGTGCCTATCTGAGGCATTAACTGTGTGTAGAGATCACATTAGTAGAGAATGGATTCTGGACTCCGGGTGTTCTTTTCACATGAGTCCGTATAGGGACTGGTTTGTCAACTTTAGAAATTCTGACCAAGGGACTGTGTATATGGGTAATGACAATACTTGTAGGATACATGGGGTTGGGGACATAACTCTTAAACTTCATGATGGTAAAGTTAGGATTCTTACTGACGTTAGATATGTACCTGACTTGAAACGGAACCTGATATCACTAGGAACACTAGATGAATTAGGTTTCACATATAAAGCACATAAAGGAAACATGCACATATCTAAGGGTAATAAACTAATCCTAACTGGTATTAAGAGAAATTGATTGTATGTTCTAAATGGCCAACATGTATTCTCGGATAAACCCATTTCTGCTTTAATTTCTAATGTTGATATGACTAATATATGGCACTTGAGACTTGGCCATATATGCCAGAAAGGAATGCAGGTACTCAGTAAGCAATGACAATTTGGAAAGGACCAGTTGAAGCCACTTGAGTTTTGTGAGATCTGTGTGTTGGGCAAACAGCACAGACAGAGCTTCCCAACTGGAATTCATTTGTCAAAGGCGAGACTGGAGTATCTACATTGTGATTTGTGGGGACCAGCAAAGGTCCAGACACATGGGGGGTAAGAAATATTTCTTCTCTATTGTTGATGACTACAGTAGGAAGGTATGGACATTCTTACTAAAATCAAAGGATGAATCTTTGACTAAATTTAAAGAATGGAAAGTATTGGTAGAAAATCAAACTAGTAACAAAGTAAAAGTCTTGAGAACTGATAATGGCTTAGAATTTTGTAATACTGAGTTTGACCAATACTGTACGAGTGAGGGTATCCTGAGACATAGGACTGTTAGAAACACCCCTCAACAGAATGGAGTTGCGGAAAGAATGAATAGAACCTTATTAGAAAAGATCAGATGTCTTTTATTTTCTTCCGAACTTCCGAGGGCCTTTTGGGGTGAAGCCCTCAATACTGCTACTCATTTGATTAACCTTAGCCCTAATAGTTTAGTTCAGTTTAAGACACCAGAGGAAATCTGGTCTGGTAGAGCTCATAAGCTTGCACACCTTAGAGTATTTGGCTGTGAAGCCTATGCTCACCAGTCCGTAGGTAAACTTGAACCGAGGTCAATCAAGTGTGTTTTCCTAGGATACCAAGAAGGGACAAAAGGGTATAGGTTATGGGAAAGGGAGTCACCTGGAGTCAAAGTCATAGTTAGTCGGGATGTTATATTCAATGAAATTTGTTTTCCTTGTAAATCTACTAACAACAATGCAGGTGCCTTAGAAAAGGATCTAGCAGATTTTGATCTTGCAGGTGGAGCTCAGATGCAGGTAGAGCCAGGGACATCAAGGACCGCTGAGCAAGTCGGTGACATGTCAGGCACGGAGACATCTGAGGACACCCAGCCCAGGAGAAATAACCAGGAGGAAAACAGAAATGAAGTAGCAGATATACAAAAACAAATTGAAGAGGACACAGTAGATCAAGTGGATCATACTGAGCAGCATGATGAAATACCTCAAGACGCATTGGCCAACTACCAGCTAGCGAGAGACAGAAGTAGGAGGCAGGTAAGGCCTTCTACCAGGTATGATTACTCAACTAATGATTTGTATTTCTGTGCATTAATAGCAAGTCATGAAATTAATGGGATTGAGTCTGCTAGCTTAGGAGAGGCATTAAAGTCTACCCATAAACTTGAATGGGAAGAGGCTATAGAAGAGAAGATGTTTTCTCTTAGTACTAGGTCTGAGGTGATTAAAATGGAAAATGTGCCTTATGCAAATGCTATTGGTTCTGTGATGTATGTCATGATTAGTACTAGACCTGACTTGTCATATGCTGTATCTTTATTGAGTAGGTTTATGTCTAATCCAGGTGGAGCACACTGGAGTGCTTTACAATGGTTGTTAAGATACTTGAATACTACTGTTGATTATGGCTTATGTTTTAACCAATCTAACGCTTTAGATTTGGTAGGGTATGTTGATTCTGATTTTGCAGGTTACAGAGACTCAAGAAAGTCAACTACCGAAGTGGAGTATATAGCCATAACTGATGTGTTCAAGGAAGCAATTTGGCTTCGGGGTATCTTAACCGAAATACAACAGCTGCATGGTAAGATAGTTGTGTATTCAGACAGTCAGAGTGCAATACATCTGAGCAAGAATCCAGTACATCATGAGAGAACCAAGCATGTGGATGTGAAATATCATTATGTTCGGGAAATTATCTCAAGCGGTAAGATTGAGATTGAGAAGGTTCCAACAGAAGATAACCCATCGGACATGGGGACAAAGATTGAGGCTGCTACCAATCTCTTCCACTGCATGAAGCTGTTGCAGGTGGGGGTTGGCTGACCTTGCAGCCGACATGAGCGATGATGTGAGTAGGTGGGTTTGCTGTGCTATATTGGCCTTAGTGTGTCTTTGTGTATGATTGGGAGTGAGAAATTTTTTTGGGCTTCAAGGTGGAGATTGTAAAATGTGAAGCCCTTGTCATCCGTTGGATGAGGGACACATGGCACAATCCTTGCCGTTGTCCCAATTACCTTTATTTGCTCATCCTATATAAAGGCCACTTAAGTTGAGATTTAGAAGAGAGTTTTCATTATTTGTATTCCCTTAATAATTGGCTAAGTGTTAAGCCTATTCCCTAAGTCCAAGTTAGTGTAATCTTCAATTGGAATTTGAGAGATTGTCACTTTTAGAGATTAGGGTTCTTTGTGAGATTTGGGGAATTACAATTTGTAAACGGATTCAAGATTCCGTGTGTAATCTTGAAATTGATTAGTGCAGCGAGCTCCCTATTCCGGAGTTCAACGTGGATGTAGTCGGGAATTTTTTTCCGGCGAACCACGGTAAAAATCGTGCATTCTTGATTGATTGATTTGACGAATTTACGACAAAAACTTAACACCCAGTAATCCCAGAACTCATAAGTGAGTGTATAATAGAGAGTAAAGTGTTTGAGAGTTTTTTGTAAAGCTTGGATTTGTAAGCTTTGTAATTCTTTGTTTAGTGAGAAATAAAGAAGAGTTTTCTCTCAATTCACCTCTATTGTGTGTGTTTCATCACAACAACTCACCTATCTACGGTTGTTAATGGGGCAAAGGATCACCATCACCGAACCGAACTTGAACCCGAAATATTAAGGATTCCTAAATTTGTCTCAAACTTTGTCATCCTTAAATGGGGATATATCCGATTGTTTTCAAATTAAATCTGGAAATAAACGGGACCCAATCCTCAATTATTTAATTTTAAAATTTTTATAAAAAGAAAAATAACTAATTTTGGAAAGTGAAAAATTATAGAAACCTTCGATTTCTTTTTTCAATTCTTCAGCAACCAAAGCGATGAAAATCGACAAAGCAAACAACTTTCATATCATTTCAAATCTTCGGCATAATGCATATAAATAAAGCAAACACATTCAAGCCGAATAATTTTTCTACAATAAATCAAAATCTAATAACACTAATAATAGAAGATGATAGAGAGAACATCAAAGAGAGATTAATCTTTGTGTTTATAATTTAATATATATTATATGTTTTAATTTTAAGATAATACTTCGGATCGGGTTTAAAGCCTCAACCCGAATCTGACCCGATTTGAATGATCAAATAGAATCGGGCCTACGTTTTGGGCTCCAAATCCACCCAATTAGGACGGATCGCATCTCATATGGATTTTTACTATTCCAATTTCTACCTTAAAAAACTGAGAAACGGGTATCGTGTGTTTTCCTCATTGCAAATAGAAAATAACAAAAAGAAAAAGAAAAAGAAAAGAGGAAACAATGTTTGCAGACTGAAGTTGTCTCTACACTCAACATTTATATTTATAGCTGAAATTTATTTATCGTGCTCTCTTATCTTTTATCCGGTTAGTCAATTTCAGTCAATGATCAATAAATTTTAATTAAGATTATCCCGAGAACAATTTAACACAAATCAAATCGATTAAGGATCGGTTAAGAAAAAATTAGAACAAGTCAAATAATGAGGTGGTTATATTTACCTACGCCAAGCTTCAATATATTCGACGAACCATCGCTTGTAAGAATAATAATTCAAGCCAATAAATAGTCAGAATTCAGAACAGTATATAAAACTATACAAAATTCATGAACTCTGATTCAAAGAACCCGAATTTGATATTAGCTAAAAACTACAGAATTTAAAAATCTACTTTATATAAAGTCTGACAAAGTTTTTATAGTTGTGACCATTTACCATTATGTCCAAATAAAGCAATAAACAAAATTAAGATAATGATTTATTAACGAAGTGAAAAACTCTTTGTAGGGAAAAATCACTCTCGATATAAGTTATTGTTGGGGTTGGAGTTATGAGCGTCAATCCGTATCATATTTATGAATATAAGCAATCATTTTTTCTTGAATATTATCAATGTAATGGTAACACCTCTTGTCTTTTATATACATATTCAATCTAATTTAGTTTAGATCGAAATTAATTAAAATGTAGTGATGTATATATTAGATAAAGACCCGAGAATATACATTAGTCACATAGTTACAACGGGGCTTGTAATTGACATTGGGAGGTGTTACTAATTGTAGTACATTCTCAAATAAAATTCTTGATCGAGATTTGCTCAAGCGGAGGTCTCAACGATGCTTGTAATTAACATTGGGAGGTGTCACTAATTGTAGGCTATTCTCAAATAAAGTTATTGATTGAGATTTGTTGATACATGTTGATTAGTAAAATCCGTTGAGACTAGTAAATGTCGTATATCAAGATTTGGTCCGGTGATTTTTCTCAATTAACCATAAGTCTTGAAAGACTCGTATATATATGTAGGTGTTTATTTGATAAGAATTGAACGACTCACCGAAAGTATTCCTATTAGATAACACACCAACGTCAATAGGAATATTCTCGAATCAAGTTGCATATATATTCTTTTGACTTGAGATACCAAAGTGGATGTATGAATGATCATCCACACTTTGACAACAGTCATATCAATGGTCAATTTAGACCAAACCTCCGTTTGTTCGTTGGGTGTCACTTCGTGATATTTAAATCTTTTGTTATAGTTCATTATGGAAATGAGTTCCGAATGTTGATTGAGAGATCACAAATATGTCATGACACATCTATGAATTGTACACTATGGAGATTTGATGTTCTTATCTATATTTCTAGTACAATTCAGATAGCCTATGATAGAAGAACTATATGATATGCATAGATCATGATTTATATGGTTCAATGTGGTAATCGGTGGCCGTCATAATTTGTGAATGAGCTAATTATAGATACAAAATGTGTTCCGTGATAGATATACATGAACCTAGAGAGTTATACTAATAAAGTACACACATACAGTGTTGTAGATGCTGAATTTCGCATTCAGCTTACAATCAAGAATTTTTATGATGGGACACTAGCGATCCTGCAAAACAAATACAAAGTGAACATGGAGTAAATACCCACCGATGATGTTGTAGGCACTTCGACACTCAATTCAGTAACGATGACGAGTGGAAAGAAAGTATACACATACAATATTGTAGACATTGAATTTCAACGTTGCCCCAAATAATCAGTTTCCTTATTAAGAATGAATAAGTCTTGTGTAGACTAACGGACGATGTCTACTGGGACACTACATAA
Organism: Zanthoxylum bungeanum; assembly: GCA_019454045.1. Taxonomy (NCBI): domain Eukaryota; kingdom Viridiplantae; phylum Streptophyta; class Magnoliopsida; order Sapindales; family Rutaceae; genus Zanthoxylum; species Zanthoxylum bungeanum. Next base: position 121,873 of record SKCR01031119.1, read on the forward strand.
TATGGGGCAACGCTGACAAGAACATTGCTCATATATTGTCGTGTTGGACATTAAAAAGCATAATTAGCATAATAAGGAATAATACATTGAGTTTTTGCTCAAGTCCAGAGCACTCTGACTATCGCAATATATCTTGTATTATGTCTGCTTGATCCCTAACTTTTGGAGAAAGCGCTTTAACCACAATATTTCTTTTCATGCCTCAGCTATAGCGATGTACTCAGCTTCTGTTGTGGATAATGCAATACACCTCTGCAATCTTGACTGCCATGACACAACTCCCCCTACAAAAGTGTAGATGAATCCTGATGTAGATTTCCTACCATCAAGATCTCCCGCCATATCTGAATCTGTATAGCCTTCCAAAATCGGATCAGCTCCCCCCGTAACACAGACGAAACTTTGTTGTACCCTTGAGGTACCTGAGAATCCATTTGACTGCCTCCCAGTGTTGTTTTCCAGGGTTAGAGAGAAAACGGCTCACTACACCCACTACGTGTGCAATGTCTAGCCTGGTACATACCATTGCATACATTAGGCTTCCAACAGCTGAAGAATATGGTATTACTGACATTTCCTCTGTCTCTTTCTTGGATGAGGGGCACAAACTCTTGCTCAGTTTGAAATGGTGCGCTAGCGGAACGCTGACTGGTTTGGCTTTTTGTATATCGAACCTTCTGATTACCCGTTCAATATACATTTCCTGTGAAAGCCATAACTTATTGTTCTGTCTATCACGAAAAATCTCCATTCCCAAAATCTGTTGAGCTGGTCTTAAATCTTTCATGTCGAAAGCCTTGGAGAGTTCATTCTTCAGCTGGTTGATCTTCGCTGCTTCTTGTCCAACAATCAACATGCCATCTACATACAGTAGAAAAGCAATGAAATTTCCATCTGGAAACTTCTGAATGTATACACACTGATCTGCTGCAGTTCTTTTGTAGTCTTGACCCACCATGAATGAGTTGAACTTCTTATACCACTGCCTCGGTGCTTGCTTGAGCCCGTACAAGCTCTTTTTCAGCTTGCAAATAAGGTTTTCTTTAACTGAAACCTTGAATCCTTCTGGCTGCTCCATGTAGATTTCTTCTTTCAGATCACCATGAAGAAATATTGTTTTGAAATCCATCTGTTCAAGCTCCAAGTTCAATCTGGCTACCAATCCTAGGATGACTCGGATTGAAGCCATTTTTACCACTGGTGAAAAGATCTCATCAAAGTCAATTCCCTTTTTTTGTAGGAATCATTTGACCACTAGCTGAGCTTTGTGTTTCACCACTTTCCCGTTGCCATCTTTCTTGAGTTTGAACACCTATTTGTTCTTCAGTGCCTTCATTCCATGTGAGAGCTTGACTATCTCATAAGTGTTGTTCTTCTGCAGAGATTTCATCTCATCTTACATTGCGTGCAACCATTTGTCTTTGTCTTTATGAGATACAGCTTCGTTGAAGATTTCTGGCTCCCCCTCGTCATTAAGAAAAATGTATTCTGATCATAAGTATCTGGCTGATGGAATCCGGCCTCGCTCAGATCTTCGTACTGGAGGTTCTGAGTGTTTGTTGTCATTCGAATCTGTGGATAATCCTGAAGACTCTGATGGAGCAGGCTACAGCTCCCCCTGCTCAACACCTCCTTCCTCATCTGGTTCTGCTTCTGGCATGTCTTGCACCTCATCATCATTTGTGGCCATTGGTGCTGGGGTTGTGTCTGGATTTGCATCGATATTATCGGCACTGGTTTTAGAAAGCATCTTGGACTTTTCAATGTCTTCTATTGCCTGGTCTTCAAGAAACACTACATCTCTGCTTCTGATGACCTTTCTTTCTTTCGGGTCCCACAGCCTATATCCAAATTCCTCGTCTCCATAGCCTATGAAGATGCATGGGGTAGTCCTTGCATTGAACTTCTGCCTGAGCTCCTTGGATACATGTGCAAATACTAAACATCTGAATATTCTGAGGTGAGAATATGAGGGGTTCTTACCAGACCACACTTTCTCCGGAATCTCAAAGTTCAACGGTAAAAATGGTGATCTGCTGATCAGGTAGCAGGCGGCACGAACAGCTTCTCCATAGAATGGCTTTGGCAGCTTAGCCATGCTGATCATGCTTCTGACTTTCTCTATAATGGTACGATTCATCCTTTCAGCGACACCATTGTGTTGTGGAGTGCGTGGAACAGTCCTCTCGTGTCGAATGTCGTGGCTTCCGCAGTAGGTATCGAACTCCCTGGAAGTGTATTCGCCTTCATTGTCTGTGCGAAGGCACTTCAGTTTCTTCCATGTTTCACACTCGACCATGGCATGGTACATTTTGAAATAGTCCAGGACATGATCCTTTGATTTCAGAAAATACACCCATACTTTCTGAGAAGCATCGTCAATAAAAGTCAGAAAATATTTATTACCGCCTAGTGAGTTTACCTCTAAGGGACCACATACATCAGAGTATACCAGACTGAGTAACTCTGATTTCTTTGTAGAAGAGAAATTGAAAGAGACTATGTGTTGCTTACCGAATAGACAGTGATTGCAAGGATTCAGAGCAGTATTTTTGGAGACAATGATTAGATTCTTCTTTGTCAAGATAGACAACCCATTTTCACTCATGTGACCGAGTCTCTGGTGCCACAGATTTTGAGAAGCCTCTCGTTTCGCTACATTGAGGCTTTTTGCACAAATCTTCACATGATACTTGTATAAGGTTCCACAGATGTGTCATCGGGCGATAACCATGGCACATTTTATCATCCTCCAAGTGTCATTGCTGAAGTGGCTAACATAGCCCTGTTTCTCAAGAGCTACCCCCGAGAGTAAGTTGAGCCGAAGTTCTGGAACATGTCTGACCTACTTCAGGGTTATTGTATACCCTGCGTTTTTCCGCAACTGTATTTCACCAATTCCCACTATCTGAGAAGAGCTGGTATTCCCCATCTTCACTGCTCCAAAGTGTCATGCTTTGTATGTTGTGAAGAAATCCATGTGAGGAGTGACGTGGTAGGATGCTGCAGTATCTACCACCCACTCGACATCTTGAGTTACGGTGTGAAGGCATGCTTCTTCCTGGCCGGAGCATATAGCTACATCTACAGTGGTAATTACTAGTGTCTCCGCGTCATTCTTCTTCGGCTAGTTATTGTCTTGTCCCTGCTCCCGTTGCAGTTTCCGACAATTTTTCTTCAAGTGGCCTTCTATGCCACAGTGGAAGCACTTGTATGTCTTTTTCCCGTCCTTGGATCTGCCCTTGCTTTTGCTTCTGCCTCTTCTCCCACCTTGATGTTTCTCTCGTTGTCTTCCTCATTGCTCCGAGACAAGGACTTCCGTTTGATCTGAGCTCACGTCTTTTCTTTTGGCTTATTCATTTGACAGAGCATCATTTACCATAGGCATGGTAAGTTTACCTCATGGAGCTGAGTTGTTGAGAGTAACCATAGAAGTCTCCCAGCTATCATGAATAGAACTGAGTAGCAAGAGGGCTTGAACTTCGTCTACCAGTTGCATGTCTACTGCAGACAACTGGTTCACCATGCTTTGGAACTTGTTGGTGTGTTCTGCAACGGAAGTTCCACTCCGTAGCTTCAGGTTCACCAAACGCCTCATGATTAAGGCTTTATTCCGAGCTGTTTTGGCCTGGAACATGTCTTCCAATTTCCTCCACATTTCATAAGCATTTGTGTTCCGTGCTACGTGGTGGAAGACACTATGACCGATCCACTGCCTAATCTGACCCAAAGTTCTGTTGTTGAATTTATTCCATTCATACTCCTTAACAGACTCTGATTTCTCTCCCTTCAACTCGATGAAAACAAACAAATTTTTATAATGAAAAAAATCTATCATCCGAGGTCTCCAAATGGAGTAATTAGTTGCAGCCAGTTTAATCATTGCACCAGAATGAGAATCTTCCATTTCTATTTTAAGTTTTTAAAGTTTAAAAATGAAAATAGATTAAAATCGGGGCTAAATTTCACAAATCGGAGGTCACCGTTGCATCCGGAACGGTCGAAAATGGTGGAATAGACACTTTGTTAGTCTAAATCCGACACATGGGCTGATTTGTAAATTCCTAAAAAGTTATGGGGTAAAACTATAAATTTCAAAACTTCAGGGGGCTAAATGAAATTTACCAGTCTACTGACGTGGTCGCTGATGTGGCAGTACTGACGTGGCTGCTGACGTGGCAAAACGGGACCGATTTTGCTGACGTGGCGGATACGTGGCGCTGACGTGGCAGATGACATGGTGAATGGCGTGTCTGCTGACTGGGCGGTGACTGGGTGCTGACTGGGGCTGATGAGGCTGCCACGTGTATGGTCTTCAACCTTCGATCAGCGCGTGCGGCGCGTGGCAAGGCTTCTGTTCGGCGCGTGAGCCTCCGTCTGACGTCCGTTTGATCGCCGAAAAATACCACCGTGCTCGTCTCTCTGTGAACTAGCTGATGGTATCCTCAAATTGAATTTTTAACAACTTTCGTCGGAACTGGTTTTCCGATCGGAAGCTCTGTTTTTTGGTTTTACGACCCCAAAGAACAACCGAAGCTCATGATACCATTTGTTGTGATTCACCGATTACTCTTAGAGTATTTTGAGGAAAAACCGAATTCGTTCTATTACTTTCAAGAATAGGTTATAAGTTTACAAAATGAAACTTATCCAAAACCTCACTAACACTTCTCTGTTTCTCTCTTTGGGATGCCTTTGAGCTTACAACAAGCTCAGTATTTATAGGCAATGGGCTGCCTACATTTTCCACGGATGAACAGTACTCCACCTTTAACTCCCTGTGGCACCATTTACTCATAATTTGTTGACATTTCTTGCAATGACAACCAAGGCACCGGTAATCAACTAGAAAGTCAAGTTCTCATAATTTAACGTGTTCAATCTCATAATTAGATACCACTTGAAATTATTAAATTAACAACTTGTAATTAAAGACTTGCAAACGAATTCGTTATTATTGAACCCAAACGCCCACCACTTGCCTCACAAGTGCCGCAATTATGTGCAGTCCAATTCAGGAGGAAATCCATCTTCAAAATTTCAGTATAATTAATT